>KN471886.1:3391-20039 GCA_000787095.1 Periophthalmodon schlosseri
GAGGGGCAAAGGAATGGACAGTGGAAGGGGCATCCTCGTGATGTGGAACTGCTCATATTCACTGAAGCCGGTGTGTCAGTACTGCTGGGGGCGCAGTGGAGAGCAGGGTTAGGATCATAGTCTGTCTCATGTCCGATGATGAGGAGGATTATTTGCGGGAAACGCATTCATGGCTCTTGTTGGGGTGACCTGGCAGCGGGCAGGGAGTTGTAAAACGGTCTAATTCTCAGACCTTGCAAACTCGCATAAAACTTGCTTTTTAATGCACAGACAACAATGACGGCAAACGTCAATAAACAAGGGTCAATACACATTACAGCAAAATGTACACAGAAAAGCGAACTCTCACGGAACCAAGGGCTAGCAAGTTGTGACCGTGCAAGTTAGTAATAGCATGATTTTGTTACTACAAAACATTCCCATTTGGAGAAGCTCCTCGCCCGTTGCCACTTCCAACCCCCTGGGGTTCAGCCTATAAATGTGTCTGCATGACTGCTCCCTAGGTCAGGTCCTAGCCTTTTTCTGTCAGTTAAAAAGACTGAGGTGACTAAAGATTGAGGTAACTGAGGTGTTTTTTGGTGTCTGTCTCTCTATGCACCATCCCTGCTGTCGGTAACAGTGTTATTTGCTCATTTCTTGTGTTCTTCTGCTTTGTATGCGTGTACAGTCTGTGTCCTCTGTGTTTGGCAGTCCCTTCTCTGGCATTAAATGTCTGCGTGAATAAGCCAATAAATCCATAGCACTGATTTATTTAACAGCAGCACAGGTGCTCATGCAACTGCTCCCTGCAAAAATGCTTAGCCCAAAAAGCATGCATGGTCTACCTGTGTCCAAACAAAGTGCAGTGTGTCATCTCACTAGTAAACCCACAGACTATGGACATAGCTAACCTGCTAGCTGCCACGTTCCAAACAGGATGTGAGCATGGGCGTGATTTGGCTCCCTGCTTAACCAGTGGCGCGGGCAAGAAGAGGCGTTACCTTCAACAGCCTTGCTCCTGATTGGCTCTTTGGTTGCTATGATACTTGTGGTTGGAATTCCAAATATGGAACTCTGCTCCTAATTTGCCCCTTTAACTACTACTCCCTCAGTCCACTTCTTACGTTTTACCCAGAGACTGTACAGTCTATGGGTAAAGCAGAAGGGCTAAAGAAGCAGAGTCCAGAGATACAACTTGTATCCACCCGAAAACACATCAAGTCTCAAGTGCGGAGCTTTTACATTGTCTCACAGTCAGACTGTAATAATAAATCCACAGTGTCTGGGTAAAGCTGAAACCAAACAGAAAATATGAACCCAACTCCTCCAATATCCTCCTCCTCATCGGTCCCCAAAGTAAACATGTTGTACATTTCTGCTGTGAAGAATGTGTGCGTAAAGATGCAAAGTCTGTGTAAAGTTCTCCATAATCCTCCTCCTCTGCCCAGGTAACAGTGTAATAAAAGTTATCAAAAACAAAAATCATGCGCTCCACAGCGCTGCCTCTGGTATAAAGTGGTTTCTTTTGGTTTTTTTTTGTTTGTTTGTTTTTTTTCTGAACACAAGGGATACTGTAGGTCGTAATCTATGCCAAAACTCCCAGGACTCCCAGACTTCCCTCACCCCAGACACGTCCTCCAGCTCCTCTGGTGGGACCCCAAGGAGTTCCCAGGCCAGCCGAGAGATATAGGCCGTGTCCCAATTCACCAAATGCACAGTTCGAAGTACCCTTCGAAGTACCCCTACCCGGCCGACAAAGGGTACTCCTCAGTGTAGCCGCCATCTTGCCGAAATGGGACAAGCCTACGCCATGGAGCGTACTTCAACTGCTGTCTGTGCGCTTACGTTATGTAGCTTTCGTTACGTCGCTTAGGTTACGTCGCCTAGCAACCGTGATGGCTACTGACTAATGAGCTATGCAGATGTTGACTCATGACCTAAGGTGTAAAATGGACACTGAAATAATTAGTTTTATTTTTAATTCTTTATTATTTAATAGAAGAAGTCGTCATTGCAGCCGTTTATTTCTGTTTAGATTGAATCAAGTAAGGAATTAATCTTTCCCTTTGAATATCAACAGGTAAATATAAGGTTCGAGGTGATTTTTTTCCAACTGTAGCTACTGCATAACGTTAACAAAATATACCTTGTTAAAATGTTATAACAGAGACAGAGGTAACCAATATCATTTTTACATTCATAATCTATAAACCAGAGAACACTTATTAGTTGTACATAAAGTGGGATATTGCATAGTTGAAGGATTTGCTATTTGGGCCAGGTTTAATTTGATCTTTGGCTAAACTACTTTAATACCAGTAGAGGGCACTCTATACCTTCTATGCCGTGCCAGTTCATTTCATCTTATTATTCTTATTATTGCAATAATAATTTCTAATGATAATAATGTATTATTCTTCTTCTTATTGTCTGGGAATAACTGCACATTCCTTTATTCAATGTAACTTTTTTGTTTCCCCAAACCAGCCCAGAAGAATGTATTGCAAAATAAACCTGAGTGTGCCAGTGCTAGAAAGATTTTTTTAATCATCAAGACACACAGTCTGTACATATCTTTATTCAAATTTTAACAGTTTCATGTAGCAACAGTTTCATGTAGCACTGTTGTAGGTGACGTAAACCAGTACGAACATTTAAATGTGTATTGCGCAGTGGACTCCATTTTCTTCTCTTTTTTGCGTAGGTGCGGTGCATGATGGGATATAGCAGTGTGTGAAGTGTGGAAACATAGGGCACATTTTTGGCCGCATTCGTCGGGTGCATGAAATGGGACAGGCCTTGTCTTGCCGGAAGATACATAAGTGCCCTTTGATGTACACTTTGAACGGTGCATTTGGCAAATTGGGATATGGCCATAGTCCCTCCAGTGTGTCCTGGGTTTTCTCTGGGGCCTCCTTCTGGTGGGACATGCTCGGAACAAGGGGCATCCAAGGGGCATCCGGAACAGATGCCCGAGCCACCTCAGTTGGCTCCTCTCGACGTGGAGGAGCAGTGGCTCTACTCCAAGCTCCTCCTGTGTGACCGAGGTCCTCACCCTATCTCTAAGGGAGCGCCCAGCCACCCTGCGGAGGAAACCCATTTCGGCCGCTTGCATCCGCGATATTGTCCTTTTGGTCATTACCCAAAGCTCATGACCATAGGTGAGGGTAGGAACATAGTTTGACCAGTAAATCGAGAGCTTTGCCTTTCGGCTCAGCTCCTTCTTTACCACAACAGTCCGATACAGCGATCGCATGATTGCGAACACTGCACCGATCTGCCTGTCAATCTCACTCTCCATCCTTCCCTCAGTCGTGAACAAGACCCCGAGATACTTAAACTCCTCCACTTGAGGCAGAGACTCTCCACCCACCCGAAGACGGCAAGCCACGTTTTTCTGAGAATCATGGCCTCAGATTTGGAGGAGCTGATTCTCATCCCAGCCGCTTCACACTCGGCTGCAAACCGCCCCAGCGCCTGCTGCAGGTCCTGGCTCAATGAAGCCATCAGGACAACATCATCTGCAAACAGCAGAGATGAGATCCTGTGGTTCCCGAACCAGACCCCCTCCAGCCCCTGGCTGTGCCTAGAAATTCTGTCCATAAATACAATGAACAGAACCGGTGACAAAGGGCAGCCCTGGTGGAGTCCAACATGCACTGGGAACAGGTCTGACTTACTGCCGGCAAAGTGAACACAGCTCTTGCTCCGGTCATACAGGGACCAGCCAGCCCTTAGCAAAGGGCCCCGAACCCCATACTCCTGGGGCACCCTGCAAAGGACACCATGAGGGACATGGTCAAGTGCCTTCTCCAGATCCACAAAGCACATGTAGACTGGTTGGGCAAAGTCCCATGAACCCTCGAGCACCGGACGGAGAGTATAGAGCTGGTCCAGTGTTCCGCGGCCAGGACAAAAACCACACTGCTCCTCCTCCTCCATACTGCTTCCCCCTCCTGAGGCGTCGGACGGTTTGCCAGAATCTCTTTGAGGCCGTCCAATAGTCCTCCTCCATGGCCTTCCCGAACTCCTCCCAACCCCGAGTTTTTGCCACTGCGACAGCACTAACTGCGGCATGCTTGTCCCACAAGGCAACAAGGCTCGATAGGACTCCTTCCTCAGCCTGACGGCATCCCTTACTTTCGTTGTCCACCACCGGGTTCGGGGGTTGACGCCGCGACAAGCACCGCAGACCTTACGACCACAGCAACAAGCAACTGCATCGACAATAGAGGCGGAGAACATGGCCCACTCGGAATCCATGTATCCCTGAGATCTGAGAGAAGCTCTCTTCACCCGAGTGTCCAAGACATGCGGCTGGAGGTCAGATGACATGACAACAAGTCAATCATCGACCTCCGACCTAGGGTGTCCTGGTGCCATGTGCACTGGTGCATACCCTTGTGCTTGAACATGGTGTTTGTTATGGACAAACTGTGGCTAGCACAGAAGTCCAATAACAGAACACCGCTCGGGTTCAGATCAGGGAGGCCATTCTTTCCAATCATGCCCCTCCTAGTGTCACTGTCGTTACCAACATGGGCGTTGAAGTCCCCCAGTAGAACAATGGAATCCCTGGTTGGTGCACTGTCTAGTACCCCTCCCAGGAACTCCAAGAAGGCCGGGTACTCTGCACTGCTGTTTGGCCTGTAGGCCAACACAACAGTGAGAGACCTGCCTGTCGCTGACCCAAAGGCGCAGGGACGCAACCCTCTCATTCACCGGGGTGAACTCCAACACGAGGCGGCTGAGCTGTAGGGCAATAAGCAAGCCCACACCTGCTCACCGCCTCTCCCTGCAGGCAATGCCAGAAAAATGGAGAGTCCAGCCCCTCTCAAGGATTTGAGTTCCACAGCCCAAGCTGTGCGTGGAGGGGAGGCCAACTATATCTAGCCGGTAACGCTCAACTTCCCGCACAAGCTCCCCCAGAGCCAGTCTCCATGTCTGGAGATCCGGTCATCGAGGCTCCTGCCTTTGACTGCCGCCCAGATCTCTTTGCACCGGCCTTTCCTCTCGCAGGTGGTGGGTCCACGGAAGGACGGCCCCATGTCGCTCCTTCAGACTGAGCTCGGCCACCAGGCGCTCGCGGTCGAGCACCCACACCAGGCCTGGCTCCAGGGTGGGGCCCCGGTAATGCTGGTCTGGGCGATGTAGCTGGCCTTGATCTTTACTTGTCATGAAAGGCTTCTGAACTGCTCTTACCCATCCCCCAGGACTTGTTTGCCCTAGGTGACCCTACCAGGGGCATGAAGCCCCCGACAACATAGCTCCCAAGATCATTACTCAAACCCCTCCACCACGTTGAGGTGGCAGTTCAAGGATGGGAAAATATCACATCATTACAATAATATCTAAAATAACTGAATCATATTTTCAGATGGTAGGCAGTCGGTTTGTCAGTCTGTCACCTGACTAGTTCTTATTGGAGCCTGAGGTGTAAATAAAACACAAATGACCAGTATTGCAATTTTAAACCAGAAATGTAGTGATATTAAAAAAAAAAACAACAACAACAATAAACAAGACAAACAGTAATAGACAGTGAGTAGTATTTGTATTGTTGGTTGTTGCAGAAGTTCATGTTCTCCAAGTTCAGTTCTTAGGGTCTGTTTTATTATTTGATGCAAAAGTTCTTGCAATTGCTGTTGTCCAAGTTTTAATCCAAGGTTCCAAAAACGATATATAAATAGGAAAAAAAAAAAAAAATCCGCAGTAGGATGGGTGCGTATGAAAGTCAGTTTTTGTCCTACTGCACAGAATCTTGGTAGCTCACCATCAAGAGATGAGTTGGAGGGTTGTAGTCCATATTTTTCAATCTAGGAAAAAAAGCCTGACTTATGAAGGTCAAAACATATAAATTAACATTTGCATAACAAATAAAAAGCATCGGCATTTGCACAATATGTGTTACATACATATCTACATATGCAGAGAAAATACATTTTAGCAATATACAATTGTAAATTGATGTGTATTTCTATATTGCATACTTCAAGCAATTAACTATTAAACACAGTCATAATCATCAATTCAACAAAAGAGAAGTGCACTTTTTCATGCATCAAAAATACTCAAATAATGAATTGTACTGAATGAATAAATCAAATGACCTAAGCAGAAATTACAACACTCAAGCAGATGCTCAGATTCATAAGTAAAGTTGTGCAACAAATTAAAAATAGTCATAGCTACGTCAGTTCATTCATACTTGATTAGGAAAACAAAATGTAAACTTAAATGCGTTCAGTATTTAATTTTAAAAAAGCAGCGTTTCAGAACTCCGTGAGTAAACAGTGCTAATACACATGGGGTGCTAAGGAGATTTGAATGGGAGCGGCAGCGATGCCAACAAACAAGACGCTAAGTGTCATTTAGCTACATAAATACGGCCGCTAATCACAAAAATAAAATAATCCTTTCCATAGAGTCCGTTGCTTCATTATTCACTTTACCTGTGTGAAACTCATTAAAACCTTTCTGACTTTATGTTTCAAACTCTTGGTCGTCTTTGACGCTTATACCAGAAAAAGACATTCTTCAAACACTATGGCATAATTTATTTTCAGATTAAAATAAGCCTATTTTTAAACTAGTACTAACTAATTAGGACCCCAGCATGAATGTGCGACTCACCCGCCTCGCACTCGTGCGAGAGCCTGATTGAATTTGTACAATTTTGAGGAAAATTGCACAAATCAGGCAGTAAACAATAATGTATAGACAAGTGATATCGAAAATTAGAGTTCATCGAGCTCTAATTTTGAGTGAAGACCCAAAGAAAAAATAATGAAAGATGGCTCAGTAGCGCCACCTCAAAAATCGATTTACATTGCACCAATGGGAGCCCGGCCCAGAAAAATGTCACCGTAGACAAATGAAACTTAGCATCTAAAATAGGTCAGGTCAGAACATGTAAAAAAATATATAAGAGCCCTGCCCTAAACCCTACAGGAAGTCGGCCAGATTGGATCAAACCCGGCTTTGACAAAATCATCATAATGATCATAATCTTTTATCATCTCATCCAACAGTTTTTATCAAAAACACTTCAAACTTGGCCAAAAGACACAAAACCCATTTGCAATAAAAGGTTATTAATTAACTTTTAAATAAAATCATGGTGATTTTTCTACAAAATGTAAATGTAAATTAAAAAAAATTCTATCTTTCACAAACATTGTCAGATTTGAACGGACCCAATGAAGCGCATGTGCACATTTCTGAGTTGGATGTAATGACATGCAAATTAGGGCTCTATAGCACTCCCTTCAAATGTTATTTTAAAAGCCAATCTATTTGTTGTGGACTTGTGAAAAAATTTCCTGAGAGGCTCTTCATAATGGAGAACAATGTGACAAAGTCCCGTTAATCTAACATTTATCGTTTAGGCGTAAAAAATGGATGAAGAAAAAAAAAAAAAGATTATTATTATTATTAGGACCCGAACACGAATGTGCGAGGAGGGCGAGTCAGTCTGGATGGACTCAGTGTAGCATTTGTGTGTTTTGATAATCTGGACATGATGATATGTGAATTAAAGTTTTATCTTTAAAAGTTGCTCTCCAGTGCCCCCTGCAAAGTTAAAATGGGATGGAAGAATTTAGTCTGTTGTAGACAAATACAATTTGGTACACAGACCCTATATCATTCTGAACAAAAAAGCCAATGAAGACCACACCCTGTCTACATCCACATTTGCATGGCCAAAAGTCAATGGGAAGTAAAAAAACAATTATTTGTCATAATCCAATGAAATTTGGGACACTCATTCCTTATGTGACCTTGAGCAAACAATTCTATGAGGACCACATCCTGGCTGTGTCCCAATTCGCCAAATGCACACTTTGTCGGGTGCATCGAAGGGCACTTACGTAACTTCCGGCACAACAAGGGTTGTCCCATTTCAATGCACCCACGAATGCACAAGAACACTTTGCGCACTGCTATATCCCATCATGCACCGCCCGAGCCAGTAACTAAGTAACTGGCGGGGGGTATTGTTCCTGGTTTTTCCCCAAAATAGATGCATTTTTGACCCCCTGAACATTGACCCCATGAGCATCACGACAATGCCCAACACGTACCAATTCAACAGCGCAACTACAAATTGGACCCCACTGGGAGTGGGAACAGGCAAAGTGTACACTATAGCGCCCCCTACCATAGACATGAAATGTCAACATTATTTGATTTGTACAAAACTTGGGGATTAAAATCTATGCATGAGAAGATGCAAAAAATTCCATTATGAATATGGGGCATTTTTCACAATTGGCCAGCAGGCGCACAAAGACTCCTAAAAAATAAATAAATAAATAAATAAATCTTACACGCACATGTCCGAGCGTGTTGAAAAACGTGTTGAAATTTGAAGCACTCATACATTGGCTGCCACTGATTACACTATGTCAAACACAATGATCAATGCTAGAGTGACACCTATAGGAACGCACAAAGATTACAATGAGAAGAAAAAAAAAACTTTTACATTAATTGGTGAAACTTTGCGGAAAATTCTGTTACATTTAAAAGTTATAAATTTTTTTGGGATACTCTGCGTAGTACACCAGTGAAAAACACCTTCATTTAATGTTTCTTTTTTTTCTTTTTTTTCTTGCTTTCGCAGCGATGAGTGCATGGGCGAACTGTACCACTGTAATGTAACACCTGTAAAATAATGTCTGGTATCGGTATCTTTACTCAGTATCGGCGAGTACTCAAAATGAAGTACTCGTTTTGCCAAAAGTGATATCTGCGCATCCGTATGTGAGCATTCACAACGTATTCAGGAGTCGTTAACAGGTCGTTCATTCATCCAGCAGATGTAACAAAGAGGTTTCTGCCATAATCAACGTTGTTAATCCGATAACAGGAGCAGTGACCCACTTTAGCTACACTCACATCAACTCACACAGAGTTAGCTCACAAAAGGACAAGCCACAACCAAAACCGGCCAGTATAATAAATGGACTCATCTGCTGTGCAAATTTGGACTTTATATAAAAATACAAATGATAAATCCGTAAATCTTTACGCTGTTAGTCTGGTACTAAAAACTATTTTTTTCATCTAAAAAATCGAGAAACTTTGGAGGTCTGATATCAGTGTCATTGTCAGGTCTGAAGAATCAGAGGTCTAAAGAGTAACTCCGGGCTCAAGCATCATCATCATCATCTTTAAGAGGAACAGAAGATGCTTTCCTGGTTAGCAACTATGAGGTCTAACGGCAGTACGTGTCACAAATTAAAGGCAGAGTTCAATTGAATCAAAATGTTATTTTGAAAAAATGCAAAGAGAGCTTTCTGGGTGCTGAAGCAGAAAGCTCTCTTTGCAGAATGTGTCATCTCTGTGTGTCTGTCTGTCTATGTCCTTTTTGGTCACACATTTGAGCTAAACTGGTTAGGACTAGACTGGGGTCCAGTGAGTTGTAAATTAAAGACCACATTTACAAATGGATATGCAAACAATACTGACAATATTCACAGCATGAACAATTCACATCTCAAAGCACAAGAGAACCCCAGAATTTGCAGATTTACGATTTGATCTCCTTATTTTTGGTTTCAAGGAAGGTCCCTCTTCACAAAATGACTACAGCATTTTTGGTCATTTTGTCATGTAGGCCTGTCTTTTGAAAAGCAGCTCACTGTCCCCTACGGAGGATAATTTGTTATACTACATAAACAGTTATTGTAACACCCAAAGCGTCAAACAATTTTTTGATTTGACAATTCAGAAAAAACACAAACATTTATCACTTACAAGCAGGTTTTAATGTGTTATTGAGGGGTGATATTAAAACAGATGTAAGAAGGTTTGTGGTCCTGTAATCTCTATACAGCTCAGCTCAATGCAACAGTTATTTAGCTATTGGACAAAACCAAAAGTTTGAATATTCTAATGAATGCAATTGCACTAGAGAATCATAATTACAGTATGCAAAATACAAAGGTCTCTTTGAGCTGTGATGTGTAAGTTATTGTAGTACTTGATTGTGCCACTAAATTTCTATAACATTATTTACCAAATATTGTACAAAACAAATTATGAAGTAAAATGAAATTAACGTATTAACTTATATTTACTTATATTTTTAGTGAAGGGAACTATGCATTCATTTAAATATGTCGTAATGATTATGATTACAGATTACCTGGGGAGAACATCCTCCAGAAATGCCTAATGAGTTGATGGCCTCTGTGATATAAACATCTGAGGCACAAAAGACCTGCTGATGATCTACTGAGTACAGACTGTTAGTGCAGGACATTTTCAGATGTTCCTCTTCAGTTAGTAATCTGAAACAGAACATACTTTTGATAAGTACAGTCACATTAGCAATGCATTCTTCCATTTAAATACACTGAAGAAACAATGGTGTTAATTCACTCCTATTAAGCAAACAAGTTGCAAGTAAAGAATGCAGTAGCATTGCTGGTGGGCTTCTGAAAAGATAGTATAATGGCATGTCTTTTTAGTAATTAGTTACTATACATTGGCTACTACAGTAACCTACAAATGTATAGTCTTCAACCATACTATTTGCCTTTAGAATGTTGTGACATCATCTGAAACCCAGTAATTATTATACAGGATATATTTACCTGGATTCTTGGGTTGGGGCGGGCTCATTCAAATGAAGTCAGTGAAGGGGTCTTTTGGATCACAGCTTTACTGTTTGCTTGCAGTGCAGCCAAGCCATCTGTAGTCTAAAAATCCAAACAAAAAAACAAGTTAACCTACGATTATGTTGGGCTCGTAATAGAAATAGTCCGCAGTCCTATAATGCACTGTCAGCAGTAACATTTTTAGAGGAATATCCAAACTTCATTATGATCTAAATCAATAACAACTAATAACCCTACATTATTGGGGGCACAGGACTATGGCACAGCACTATAGCCTGGTGAGCCCAGAGCCCCGGGGCCACAGAGTTTGAGCCTCCGGTCTGTAGTTTTATAGTGTATAGTTTTGTAGAGTTCTTTCCCGGTTCATTGGATAAGATAAGATTTATGTCTCTCTCAATGCACCGGGGCGCAGACGCCTTCTGCTTATTAGCAAGTAACAGTAACACAGCTTTTACCAAAGCAGCAGTTTAATGTAGTGTGATTTCAAACAGAATCTGTGTCATGTCAGTGAAATTATTTAGCTTTTAGCACACTCACCTCCAAGGTTTGTGAAAATGATGTAGTAAACTGTTAATAAACATTAGAAAACAGAATCCAGGCCCAGTCAAACCACAGCACCAGCGTTCCTCATGAGGCAATCCAGCCTCTGAATATCCCCTTTCCTTGCACTGCTCCCAAACACTCCACAGCATAGAAGAGGGCACTGGATCCATTGGACTGGTAAAAAATGTTCAACAGCAGGATGACTCTTTGCATCTGCATCGATTCAGGAAGCTCAACAAAATATTGGGATTTGATGCCTACTCAATGCCCAAGATCAATGACCTGCTGGAGAAGATAGGCTGGGTCAGGTTCATCACCACCTTCTAGAGCAGGGCTGCCCAAACTTTTTTCCTCAGTGGGTCAAAATTAATGCGTAATAATGAGCTGAGGGCCAATTCTGTTAATGTTTTTCATGTAAAAAGTCAGTCAACGAAGATGTTCATGATTAAATTGTCTTCAATTATTGTGATTTTTATGGAGATAGACTGCTATAGCCTCTTTCATCTCCTTTTCAGTGCGAAGCAAGATTCTTACAAATCTTAGCACCCCCTTGTGGTCCAAACCAGACCCCCTGGAGGGCCAAACTAGTGGGGCCACTGAATGGGCTGTATCCTGCAGGAATGATGTGAAACCTTACCCGATTTGGCACCGGTTTTCAAACTGAACATGCCAAGATACTTTGGCACAAGTTTCTATAGTAACTATTGGACAAACCCCCTTTCCTTGGACTGTTCAACAGCTGAAGCAGACCTTGATGGAAGATGGTCTCTGCAGGAAGTATATCCTACAGAGTTCAGTTTGTTGTCCACCTCCACCTCTGATCCATCAGTGATGATGGGGTGTGGGGAGGAGGATGCACTATCAGAAAGTCTTTCACTAGGTCCCTGTAATACACCCTCTTCACCCTCCTTTATACATGCTGTCATCTGAGAACTTCTGCATGTGGCAAGAGACTATCATAAAACGCTGTATCACTGACATCCAGCAGTGGCACTGCTGATGAGGAGGCTTTTGTTTATGCAGTAAAAGATGGTGGAAAATGAGAAAAGATTTGGTCCATGTCATTTGTTAAGTTGGAAGTGACTCCAAATTGAATAGTAAACTCCAGGAGCAGAAGAACATGGCATAAGGGCAGTTCAGGAGGAGGATTTGAGTTGAGGCAATGGGCATATAATCTTCCAGCAGCCACTGAGCATCTTCCACCTGAAGCCAGGTCAACTGTGAGCGAGCTATGGGTGTCCAAAGGAAGTCCAGATATCCAGGAGCTGAGTCTTGGCATGCAATGGAACGGTCTTACTGACATTTTGGGATACAAACATGCAAACATACTTCCTTACATGCTCCGCAACTTGTACAAGACGCTAGCCAGCCAGTACAACCCACTAGGCTTCATGATACCATTAACGAGCTAAGCTAAGCACAACACTTACAGGAGCTCAAGTCGCCAAAGTTATCCTCACAGAGCTGACCATTCCCATCAACAAAATCTTCATGTGGTCAGCTGTCCTTAGCTGACTACAGTTGAAATCTTGCAGGTACAAGGTCTTTGGTCAGGCTCTGAATTTTGGCTGCTCTTGTACCGACAATGTGGCCGATGGGAGGTATGTAGACACCACCCAAATCCCAATGGACGGCCTTACCAGAGGTCTAAGCCTAGCAGCCCTGAGTCAACCACACCAATGGAGCTCCTGTTGGAGAAACCTGAACACTGGCCCATGACTCCTGTGTCATCAGAGGAGCCCGACACATGTGAGCTCAAGAAACGGCTTTCATTGGAGCTACTGTGACCAGCACCAGCTCTCATATCCTTGACGCTTCACAGTTCCAGTCATGGCAAGCACCTTAATGGGGCGGCTGACTCCAACATTGACCAACCCTGTGATGCCGCAGATGTTATCAGTGCAGAGAAGTTCATTCTTGCCCAGTCCCAGCCGTACTCATTTCCTGAAGTAGTAAAGGGCCTAAAGGCCAAGAGACCTCTCCCCTCTGATAGTCGTCTTGCTTCACTTGCACCAGAGTATGAGGAGCTCAGCGGCCTCATCAGAGTCGGAGGCAGACTGAGGCGGGCAGAAGATCTAGACCCTGACACTATCCATTAAGTAGTTCTGGAGCCGGGTCATCCAGCTAGACAACTACTTATCCGGAAGTCTGACCAACAACTTCTTCATCCTGGCCCAGAAAGTGTCTTGGCTGAGATGAGGCATCAGTATTGGGTGCTGCCAGGAAGGGAAGCTATCAGAAAGCTCCAACACTTCTGCTGAGACTCAACACTGGCGTGCCAAACCTAACATTCCGACCTGCCACCCAGCTCTTTGTGCTTGTACAATCCTCCATTTTATTCAACTGGAGTGGACTGTTTTGGTCCATTCTTGGTCAAGATTGGACATGGACAGAAGAAGAGTTGGGGGATCTTGTATAAGTTATCTCTCCGCCACTTCATCTCCATGGACAATCCTACAAGTTACTCTGCGACAACGGCACTAGCTTTGTTGGGGGCAACCGAGAGTTACAGGTGTTTGGAAGTATGGGCCCTCAACTGCAGGAAAGGTTGGCCAAGCAGAAGATCAGATTTAGCTTCAACCCGCCAAGTGCTCCCCATTTCGGAGGAACCTGAAAGCGAGAAGTGAAATCAGTCAAGAACGCACTTGACGGATGCAAAGTGATTCTGAAAGAGCAGACAGTACTTGAGCCTGTCCTGTACACTCTGCTTGTGGAGATTGAAAGTATCCCCAGTGCTAAACCCCTTGGCCATGTCTCATCTGATATTGCGGATCCAAACCTGATAACTCCAAACATCCTTCTGATAGGAAGAGGAGACTCCTCACTACCTCAAGTGTCCTACGATCAGAGCAACCTGCTTGGAAGAAGATGGATACATAGTCAGATATTGGCAGATAACTTCTGGACAGCCTTCATTTGGAATTAGTCTCAAGGAATACCAGAAATGGGGGACTGAAACCAAGGGAATGGACATGGGCCAAGTGGTCCTCATTATGGGCCCACAGCTCCCACAAGCACTCTGAAGGTCTCTGTCACTGAGCCCACTGGCCAGAGGACCCGATGGATGTGTTTGGACTGCATTTGTGAAAGTCAACAATAAAACCTACACTGGACGCCCCCTTGTGCTAGGTTTTTATTTTTACATCATTGTGTTAACTTTCATTTTGCATATGTTTTCATTACTTACGCTATTCAGAATATGCCAGCCTTGTGGTTTGTACGCAAGAAGGTATTCTTCAATTAAGAACTCAAATACCTCATTTACCGCCATTTTTCCGTGTGTTAAAGAACCCCAAACCACTCACAAATTCACTCACTCATTCTGTCAAACATCTAAACCGTGCAACTGTTCTTGTAATGGAGTCCAGCTGCCAATAAATATCCTCAAACTATATCCTCTCCGGAGCCTGATCTTTTCCGTAGTGTTGCCGCCTCTACCAGTTAAATTCTCCATAGTGGGCAACTTAAATATTGTGCCTCCACTTCAGTCATGTCACATTGGATCTGCAGCACTGCAGCTGTCAGCACCGGTCTTCATGTGGTGTGGCTGCTGCGCCGTCCAGTGTGTCCGCCTCGCCAAGAGCTCCACCCCTCTACCCCGGGCCTTTCAGCTCTGTAAAAGTGGCTACCACTAAATAAATGAATTATGTTTATATTCATTTGCTTTGTCCATGTATAAGAGTTCATAAGGTGTGATCAGGGCAGGATCAAATGCGGCTTGGCATCAAGAGTTTGCATGGAGTACACCTCTAGTAACCAACTGGATTATGCACTTGCTCAGCAAAATTATGCAATCCTTTATAAATGAAGCCTCTGGTAACTTTGATAGATTTCTTTTGCGCATGTAAACACACACCAAAAATCTGATCTTATTAGTGATTTCTGAGTGGTCTATTGTACTGGCCATGTAAATATAAACTGTTTGGGTTCAACTGAATTTGAAGATAGGCTACATCATTCAAGCTGCGTAACTAGTGCAGAATGTGAAGGATTTTCCAAAAGGAAGAGTAACAAATGAGATTTACAGCCTCCTCACCTGTTGATTGTGGCTCTTATTTCTTTACGAGAATTCTGAGCCTCTCCCATATTCCACTGACAGCAGGGACATTCCCGCTGCAGTGTGGAGATGTAGACCTGTGGAGCTACTGCCGAGGTCCTCAGACTAAACAACCCAAAACAGGCCTGGGCAGAGGAAGCAAAAGTGTGCTTGTCTATGCTGGGAAGAGCAGGAGTGCCAGGCTGCGTGCCAACTGCTGTGTGCCAGCTAAAACTACCACACTTTGATTCTATAGTCTACTAATAAACAGAGCGTGACAGGGCATCAGGAGTGGTTAGGGCTTGTGGGTCATTCTGTCCATTTAACTGTAACTAAAGGAAAAAAATAACCTATCACATTTTACTGGCCACACATTGCAAAAAAAGCACTTAAAGCATGAGAAAAAGCATTTAAAGCACTTTACAATTTTGGGTCTGGCCCCTTGCAGCAGTCTGGCACCCCTGATATATGTTCCTGATCCTCCATGGCATCTTCAGAATCCAAACAAAAAAATCAAAAATAAAATACAGCATGCTGATTATAGATGATGCACTGCACTGGTCATTGCTGGAGGCATTTGACATGACTGGATTCGATTTTGAGCAGGCCAAAGCCATATAAGATGATACAGGCAAAATGGACTTTTCTGTTGAAGCACCTCTGATGAGCTGTTAAAGGGGAAGGTGGAATCTCCTGTTATGCAAGCATCTGGTAGGAAGAGGGCCTGGAGATCCTCTTCTATGTTTTGTGCTATTTGAGGATCAATCAATATAATTTTATTTGTCCCCGAGGGACAATTTGAGCTTTCTATTGTATTTTATTGCTCAATGTGCTTAAACAAATGTCTCAGTGCAGTTCAACAGGTAGAGCTGACCCTTTCCATTGCAGGCCATAGAGCGCCATCAGTGTTAATTCCCAAGAAGCCCAAACCTCAGAAAAGTTCCTTCAGCACATACTATGTCAAAGAGCTGCAAACATCCCTAAGCACTTTCAAAATAAAAC
Organism: Periophthalmodon schlosseri; assembly: GCA_000787095.1. Lineage (NCBI taxonomy): Eukaryota > Metazoa > Chordata > Actinopteri > Gobiiformes > Gobiidae > Periophthalmodon > Periophthalmodon schlosseri. Next base: position 19,580 of record KN471886.1, read on the forward strand.
CATCTGCATTGACGAACTGCAGAATGGGCCTTAGTGTGTCATTTAAAAAAACTTTTCACAACAACTGTGCAAAACACAAAAATCTGTCAGCTGAGTTTAGGCATAAATGATGCATTGAATTGAGCATTTAACATGAAATAAATGACTGAACATAGGCCAATTGTTTGATGTGTGATTTTATGAAGATGAGATCTCACCAACTTATTGTAGCCTAATAAGTCCATTATTATTGGCAAAAATAATAACTAAAATCCAGCAGAACACAGTATTTATGTGATATTTTTACCAAATTCTCCTAGGGAGAGACCCCTCTACAGCCCTACACATAGAATTTTTATTTTTATTTTTTTTTACAACTATGCTGAAAAAAGGGTTGGCGGAAAGGGATGGTGATGGGCCGCTGGATTGCAAATGCTCCTGGTGAATTTCAGAACCGCAATCCGCCTTTAAACGTAATAAT
>KN471889.1:0-10434 GCA_000787095.1 Periophthalmodon schlosseri
CGGCCGTCGGAATGGTAAGAGGTTAACCAAAGAAAATGTGATACTGTAAAATGTATTTTCAGATGTTCACGTTCAACTATTTTCTTTTAAGGGATTATTTGCTTCAGAATTGCAGTTTGACGCGTTCGCACCCTCAGTCAGTATCAGATGTTTCCTTTATAGTAAGAGCAATTGTATTTAAGTGTAATACTGATCCATATTTGTACAGCACTCTCTCCCATCTGTACGTTCACTCAGCTACTGCAATTATCCCAATCAACTTCCTTTCATTGGAGCTTCATTGTCCCGCTCTTCGGCCAAGCTTCACGCGGAGAATGAAAAATCAGGCGTATCCCGGTCGACTGCGGCGCACACACGTGAGACACACAAACACACAGCGGAGGAGGAAGCTGGAGAGGTCCACACTGTTTCCGGATCATTCAGCCGTTTACAGCGTCGCTTAGCTCGCTCTGAATGCCCCTGATTGTCCATCGCGCCTGATTGCCTCTAATTTAGTGAAGCGTTTGCAGTAAAAGCATTCAGCGTAGAACAAAAGAACGACAAGCCATGGCAGTTAGCGATGGGCGAAACCACTGATTTTTGTATCGATCAGATATTAAGTAAAGCTATGGCAAGTATTGCGATATCGATTTGGATACCGATAGCAATGAGCAATGAATAAGTAATGATTTTACTTTGGCGTCATTATCTTTGCTACACACCAAATCGAATTCATCTAAAAATTAAATAGTAAAAGAAAAATTAAAATCTGTCAACTGGACAAAAAGCTCATCCAAGCCGCTTCTTCAGTTCTGGTCAGATCTTTATTTATACAGAGAGACCCAATGAGAACATGTAGACTCTCTTTTTCATGGATGCCCTGTTCAAAATACAATACAAATAAAAAACAAGTCTATGTAAAACATTAAAAACAGGTGCAGGTGTGAGTGTGGCACCAAGGTATCTCGTTTTGCTTGATCTTGAAACTAAAATATAAACAGTGCATTTGAAAAATATCACTGAAACTTTAAGTTTCAATATTTTTTGCATGAGAATTGATACTTCTTGATACCTCAGTCAGTATTCATATATCAATATTTGGTATCGGTCAGCCGTGGACAGAATACACTCCTTTCCTCCCAGATGTGTAGATTTGTTTCTGGGATTTCTTACTAGCGACACATTTACTTTTCTATTTTATTATCACTACCAATCTACTCCCTTCTCTTACCATATATTTTGTAATCCTACGCAGTTGACAAAGGAAAATCCCTCAGTTTGGAAAGACTTGCGTTGTATGAAAAAAGTGATAAGAGAGGACAGAGGCTGGATATTTGAGGCAGATTTGTGGAGCTAAATGATCACGTCCCGCTGCCAGGGAAGTGCTTGGCGTGGAGCTGAGCAAGGCCTTATGGGAATTTGCACAGCGGTAATGAGTTTGAGAGTGGAGCGGTACTATTAAGCCCCTATGAGCGCACTGTGTCCATCGGAGACCATTTAGCAGCCCCAGAGCCACAAGTATGAGCAAAGGTAGTGAGTAGCATTTTCTCTGTTGCAATAATAACTTTTTTTTTTTTGGAGTAATTCAGTTAAGTTAAAAAGGCAAAGACAAATTAATTATTAACATTTTTAGTTAATTTAAGTTGTCCATCTTGCTTGACCTATATTTCAAAAGCATAAATTTGTTGGAAATTATTTTATGTTATGTTTGACTGATTTCAATAACAATATAATTAACACTATAATTAATATAAAAATATCATTAATTTTAACCAGTAACCGAGAGCTGAAATTAATTTGATTTTTGAGTAAACATAACAACAAAAAATGCATTAACCTTACATCAACAGCTACATAGTTAGCTAGTTAGTATTTTGTGACATAAATTCTTTTTCTATTTTATTTTAGCTTGACAATTCTCTGAAAAGTGTAACTTTTTTGTATCTGCATTTTGCCTGCCTTTAAGCCCTTACAGGTGGGTCACTGGCAGCACCCATGGATCATCTCTAGAACATGACAAAGCCGCCCAGACACAGAGAGAGCAGGCGACGTTGAAGAAATGAACCCGGGACCTAACATTAAAGGTGCTGTACCTGAGTTTTACTGTCTTAAAAATGTGGAGAAACACAACTAGTTACAACGGTAACTGCTCCAAAATGATTCCTCACTTACCTTGTGCATTCTGAGCATCTTAATTATTCACCACAAACGCAGTGAGTTTATAAGAAATTTTCGCCAATTTTCAGAGGTCAGAGCGGAGTTTTGCTATCATGACAAAGCTAAAAACGAGAACTCCCTTATTTGTAGACAAAACTTTATTAGAATTCGATGCAGAGAGCACACAGCAGACTTATTTTGACCTCAAGAGCTGCTCACACAGTATCTCTACTGCTGAAATGGGTACAGAGCCTTTAATTCTTCCTTCTCAGTTTGAATGGTTAAAGGTCTGTTGCACTTGTAAGTAGCAAACTCTGGTCTAACTAGAGGCTAATCTGACCTCAATAAACTGACTTCTTTATCTTAATTGTGGAGTGAGAGAAAATGTGTCTTTGCAGAGTCAGCATAAAACATTCACAAATGAACAGGGATTAGAAAGATTGTAGCTTTTCAGTTTAAATCCACGCTGTGTTGTTTTGATCTTAAAGAAGCTTAAACTGTTTTGCTGGTCTTAAAAACAAATCATTAAAATAACTGTGCATTCTCTGTGGAGGTACTTAAATTAGAATTCATATTTGTCTCAAGTTTTAAAAGTCTACCCCAAATGTTTTATATTAGATTTTGACTAAAAAGCAGTCCATTGACTAGAGATAATCGTTATTAATATTTTGTATATTTGACTGTCACCAGATATTTGGCTAGACTTGGTCAGGAGCACATAGTCTGAAGATGATCTTACTGTGCATGTTTTGGGTTGATAGGGAATATGATTCATCCTCACTCTAGCCCCTGTGTGCAGTGTGTCAGGCTGCATGGAATGAATGGAGGATGTTTATTTTGGTTCACATTTTTTGAAAAAACTAAACAAAATAATACATTTTTTATTTGTATTGGTTGCAACCAAAAATGTATTGGGCTGAAGCAACTTGCTTATGTAAGGCCATCCTGACCATCACATGACAACAATAACAAAATCAATTTACTTTAATCAATGTCTTAGACACAGACGTCTTGACTCATATAAACCTACAACTATCTATGAATTAATTCATGTTTTAAAGTTTTTTTTTTTTATTTGGACATAGTTTTAATTCACTTAAATTCATCAGGCTCATTTCAAAGTCTTAGTCCTAAAACAAACACACATCTTTGCCACATTAGTTCTTATTTTATTAGATTCAAACCTCTAAAGTTATAGCGACCACTTCTTCATTTAAATAAGGACTCACTACAGGAATATACTTGTTCACAACACAAAACAGAATTGTCAAAATTTTTTACTTAACTATGTCCATAAATTTTAATATATTCAATTTTGTAAATAGGTCATTAGTAGGATCATGGAATCCTGCTTTATTAATTATTAGTTTAATTATAGGATCTGTGTATGTTTTACAGGCTTTTCCCCAAATTTCCGAGCTATAAGACAGACAGGGAAGCACAAGTGATGAATATAATATATGCAGGCATTTCTTATTCAATACAGATTTAGTTTTATAAAGTAAAGTATACCAACAGTTATATTTTACTCCTGATGTACTGTATATGTGATCTATGATCACTCCCAAGAACCTTGTCTCATAGACCCGTTCTATTTCGATTCCATTGCAAAACAATTTTATATTTGAATTTGCCTTACTGGATCTAAAAATCATGAATTTTGTCTTCTTCTCGTTCAACAATAACTTATGTAAATCAAACCATTTTTAAAATTGTATCAACTCTATTTCAACTTGTGAAATTAACTGATTTATATTGTCCATGCCCCGAACAATATACATTTGTATAATCTGCAAAAATAACCGACATCAGTATTTTAGATACTTTACAAATGTCATTCAAATAAAGAATGAAACCTTGGGGAATTCCGCATGATAAAGTTTTATGAAGTGATGCTGTACCATTCATTTCTACATATTGAAGTCTATTGTTTAAGTAGCTTTTTAAACAACTATTAACCACTCCTCAGATCCCATAACAATCACACTTCTGTAAAAGTAAATTATGGTCAATAGCATTGAATGCTTTATGTAGATCGATAAATATACCAGTTGTATTTTGCATTCACACTTGCACAATGACCACTCAAAACTGGGACTAAACTGGGACTAAATTCAGAACTAATCCTGGACTAATAGGACTAAACCAGGACTAGAACCAACAAAGTCAACATCTGAACTAAACTGGACTCAAACCAGGACTCAGGAGAAATGGGTGGTATTTTCTTTCTTTCTTATAGCATTAAAACTACCATCCGTGTGTTTATTTGATATTTTTAGCAGTAGATGGCAGATGTGAAACCCTCAATGTGGGTGAAGTGTCTTGCCTAAGGACACAGCAACAGTTTTTGCCACTGGCGTTCCACTGTGGCATCTGGTATTCCCGGTGCTAACCAGGCCCTGCCCTGCTTAGCTTCTGAGGTCTGACACAATTTCCACAAGGCAAGACAAGTAAGACAAGTAATGTAAATAGATGGGGAAAAAAATCTCACAAGATCATTTTCTCATGTGTGACAATTTTGTCTTGCGAGATCGTGAGGCATGAGATTTTATCCGACCCCAAGCTATTACTGTTCACTTAAAGTATAATCCATTTTTTCTGTTATTATTACATTTTCATGGTTGTACAATTCTTTACACATAAATGACTTTAATCTTGGCGATACATGGGTTTCAAGATGATGAAAACTTGGGACCGTTGCCATAACAGTTTAAAACAACATTCGATCTTTTAATGGGGAAAAGTCCTCAAAATGTCGCCTATAACAGAAATCTGAAACCCATGTATATTTTGTTTATACAAGTACAACAACTACTACTACTAGTACTGTTAATTCAAGTGCAAGCAAATCTATAATTAGTCATTTTAGTTAGATTTTCAAATAATCTGAGAATCCGTTTCCGAGTCCTCGCTTCCCTCTCGTTTCTATATTCATAATTTCTGCCTAAATCACATATAGGCCTTTCTCTGTAACTGTCTGGCTTTAACACTCCTCTTTCTCCCTGAGATGACAGATGTGTGAATGTTTGAAAAATTGCTTGGAGAATTTGCATAAAAGTGCTTGATTTGTCGACAAAATGGTATTCTGCCTTCCCATCACTTTCATTCTCGTTTGTCCTGCCATTTCAAATCAACTTTGCTCCAGCCAGACAATTACTGAAGTAACTTTGTGATTAAATTCTACTTTCTACTTTAGTAAAAGTTTTAGGAATAATATAACTGTTACTTGAGTATTTGAATATTATTGTTACAGTTATTAATCTGCACAATTTACACACAATTTATTTGATCTGAATTAATTAGTATCTTGTTAAAGGCGCTGTAACTGATTTTTTACTGTGAAAAACAAAGCTAGTTCATTTTAAATGGTGTGCAGTGGTCCAAAGTTACTCCTCACTTATCTTATGCATTCAAAGCATTTTAATTATTCCCTCCGATGAGCGTTTTTAACAACTTTCAGAGACTAGAGTGGAGTTTTGCTGTGACGGCAAAGCTATCCGCAATTAACATGTGCTAACTACTAACAACGCACTTCCTGATTATCGGACAATAAAAAAACGTTATAATTAGATGCAAACCGTACACAGCAGACTTATTTTGACCTCAAGAGCTGCTTGCACAATATATCTGTGCTGGGGTAAGACACATTTTGCTCAAATACATGGAAAAAACGGTAATTTTGAAGTTCCAACATTCTAACCATGGTACAATTGCGGCCTCTCCTCCCTCCTTCGTTGTAGTCCCCTTTAAAGATCCCACTCACCTTCATGTTGACAGTAGCTGCTCCGATGACCCTGTAACGAGTCTGAGTTTTGATCCATGGTGAGTCCAGTTCTTCAGGTCTGTGTTCATCTGTCAGTGTAGCTGTTACGGGTTTGACGGAGCAGCGTTAGCACAAGGACAGTTTGTATTGAAGTGTAGGAGATGGATGACGAAGACACAAGGGCCTAGGAGACACGGGTAAGGTCCCCAGAGAGAGTTAGCTGTGAGGGGGTGTCGGGATGGAGTCACAGTTGTATCAGGAAAATAGTTAAAGGACGACAGAGGAAGTGATTGATGAATGTGGATGTCATTGTGGCAAAGCACATAGCAAGCAAGACATGTTCTCCCACATGCCTGGTTTTGTCCTAGGTTGTTTACGTAAATGCTTCTTCCCTCTGGTATGGCATATATTGTGAAATAATAGTCCATATATTTTAAAATATCCATACACCTTCATAGGGGTGGGCGATATTTGATAAAAAAATAATATGCACATTAGTGATGGCTCTTTTGAACGGTTCCTTAGCTCATTTTTTTTAAGAACTGCATCTTTTTCTTTCTAATTTATATGCATTTTTATACTGAATAACGCTGAACACAAAAATCAGCACAGAAGTAGAGCAGGCAACCTGAGTGCACAAAAAAACATATTTAGCTTCATAATAGATGTTTGCTTTTAAAAACTATTATTATTATTATTATTGTAGGGCAACTTTTAATTTAGATTTTCATCATTTCAAAGGGTAAACACTCTCCCACTCTCAGTTTGAACCACTTTAAACAGATCTGAGCCTCGGTCTTTTCTCTCTGTGATTAGTTTGTAGATAAATTGAGTTCTCACATTGGCTTCTGTCATGTAAATAAATACAAAAAGAGCCAGTCTTGTGAACAGCTCTTTGAAATGAATGGATCCAAAAGATTCAGATCCCATAAAAGAGCTGCAAGTCCCATCACTAATGCGCATAAACGTTGTTCATTTTACACAAAACAATCTACGTCATGTAATAATTTAGCAAGAAGACTTTTCTCTAGTTCTCCATTTAAATACATGAGATTTGCACTATTCATTCATCCCACACTCTGGTGGTAAGTTACTATTATAGCCACAGCTGCCCTGGGCCAGACTGACCGAAATGAGGCTGCCGATCTGCACCATCAGCCCCTCTGACCACCACCATCACTCACGCACACACCACATTCATACTAAGCAAGGTGGGTGAAGCGTCAAGGAGAGAACTGGGTCCCACTTTCGGGTTGGGGGACACTGCTCTAACCACTGAGCCGTTGTCACCCTAGAGCCAACCACAACGAAAGTGCGTTAGTGCCCATCAGAAGTAAAAATGGGCGACTACAACTCGGCACTGGATATAAAAACATGAAATAGTAAAAAATCTGCTTTAAAGTAATATTTTGCTCACTCTGAAATCATTCACATTCACACTTTCTCCGTCTAATACATCACCGTCTGTATAAATGCTTAGACAGTTTAATCCAGTCAGCGAAAACATATCGCATTTTTGATCACCGCTACAGCCGCCGTCTGCTCCTTCCTTTTCAGTTGCACATCAAACCGCTAGCTAACATTAACAGGGAGATGCCTATAGCTGCTAACGCTAACTTTGTGCTATTGTGATCATGGCAGACAGTGATATATTGGCTGCGTTGGAGAGGCCTGGCTGCGGTGGTTTGGGGGAAGGTGACACAATAAGGACAGCGAGGGAGTGCACTAAAAGCTCCAAACCTGTCAAAACATACAGGGAGCTACGGACAGGAGGATGTGGACGGGTATAACAAACTATAAGGGAGAGAGGGACAGAGAGGGGGGGGTATGGAGAGGGGGAAGAGAGGGAGAGAGGAGAGAGAGGGAGGAAAGGAAAAGGGTAAGAGAGCAGAAGAGAGAGGGAGGGAGAGAGGAGATATTGGAGGGAGACGTTGAGAGAGGAAAGGGGGGATATGGAGAGGGGAAGAGAGGGAGAGAGGAGATAAAGGGAGGGAGAGAGGGGTATGGAGAGGGGGAAGAGAGGGACAGAGGGAGTGACAGAGGTATGGGAGGGAGGAAATGGGGAGAAGCGAGAAACATACAGAGAGGAGAGAGAGGGAAAGGGGAGAACAAAGAAGCAGGGCGGGGGTAGAGGAGGGAGGACAGAGGGAGATACGGGAGAAGGAGGGAAGGGGGAGAGAGACGGAGGGGAGGGAAAAGAGGAGAGGGAGCAGCGAGAGGAGACACGACAGAGAGACAGAGGAGGGAGGGGTACAAGGAGAGATGGGAAATGTCAGTGTCAAGTGCAAATGAAAACGGTCTTCGCAAAGTTTAGGGGCAGACAAAAGTTCAGGTTTAATGACGTAGTTTTGACAGTTTGTTTGTGAAGGAGTTCATGAAACAAGTCAGGCTAATCTAAAATCATGGCTAAGTACGTAATTTAACAAGGAATAGATACACAAGCCCTGATCTTGCCCGTCTTAACTCGTATACTAAGGTCATAAGACGGTCAATGTAAATGCGCAGATCTAGAGGCTGGGTCTACTCCATCCACTCAGCCAATCAGAGCTCTCAGCCCTACACCACACACCCATATACTGCCAATGTAATATTTTGTTGTTAGTCATTTTTTACATATTTTGATTTGATCTCTCAACTGTCGTGTGTCCCCCAGCTCTATGCCCCCAAACCCCACACCCACTTAAAACCAAAACCCGTGCATTTTAAATTATAGAGTCAACATCACTACAAAACTGACGCAATCCGAAGTTCTTATCACTAGACAAAGCCATGTTGTTAAAATGTTAGTAAAGTATGTTTGGTCAGAACTGTGACTGTAATGACATCTCAGGGACAGTTATTTCCCCAGTGCAAAAATTTTCACGATAAGTTTGACTTTCAAAAACTCGCAGCTTCAGATGTGCTGCAGCCGCTTACACCTGGGGCCATTTCATCTGATGTCTGGGGCCCTGCGTGTGAAGTGACCCCCCGCTCCCCCTCCCTCCCTCCTCTGTGCATGAGAAGTGACCCTGGCTTTAAGATCGAATGGTACAGGGACAGATTATGTAAATTTACTTGAACCACAAGCTTTGCCGTTTCCGACAATCCTTTGGAAATGGTTTGAAATGGTTGGAAATGTAAAGGTTCGCTATGTAACTTTTTCGGTGGGGAGTCCGTCATCTGCTTGTCTCCATGGAGATCTTATCGCTTTGCCTGATATGTTCCACAACACGTTAGTTTAAAGTGAGTTTAAAGACACAGACATGGCTTAGACCTGGATAAGGGTCCTGCATTTCTCTTGTTTACTGCTCATGATAGTTACGTTCTTTCTGGGACAATAACAGCCAACAAAATTTGTCTTTATATTACATACTGAACCAACGTAACCCTAAATGTCTCACTGTTTAAAGTGGGACTAAACACCTGGCAGTCCTATGTGATGCCACCAACTACTTGAAATTGCAGAGGCAGCGCACGGGAGCAGTAGACAATGCTATTAAAACACCGTATAAACAGTGCAGTAGTGAAAGTGGATTTAGTGTTTAGTTCCACTTTAAAATATTTTTTTTATCAGCTCTTCAATTCTAAAAACTTTTCCTCAAATTCTAACCTCCTTTTACTTACACAGATTTCAAATTTGTTTATTAATCCGACTGAGAGCTATGTTTATTTGCTTTAATTCTCCTGTCTTGCCGTGGCAGTCTTCTCTCAGTCCTGGCTCTAAATGGGTTGAAACATGTCTCATTTGTGAAAACACATATTTTTTTCTGTTATTTACACCTCCTAATGTGAGCGTGGAGCATGACAGCTGAGGTCTCGCGCTGCGGTGATGTGGCTTCAAAACCGGCATCTGGGTCTCACGCACAAACTGTCAGGATATTTTCACTCTCGTCTGGAGCGTCTGCCTGCTAACCTTAAACACGCGGCGAGGAGACGGGAATTAAACAGCTACTTGCAAACATATTCTAATAATACTGCCTTTTAAACCAAATAAACAGCGACGACCTTGCAACGTCACATATCAAGCTGGAAACAGTTAGACTACAGACTGCCACCAAGGCGTTGGCGCTTTCCCGCAGTTATGTCATTTTTCTGGTGGAGGGTGTGACACATATTTGTCTGCATGAAATGTTCAACTCTGTGGTATTAAAGGCCTTTCCACAGATCTGTCTTGTAACTTGGCCTGCTTCTCCATTCACATAAATTCACATAAAAAAATTCCAGCCAAAGTAATAACATGATTGTTCACTGCACCTTTAAATCTAACATCTGCAAGTTTATTTGATTTGATCAGACGGCAGATGTGATGCATATAGCGTCTACGGCTTCTAATACATATGAAATTATTAGTAGTTTCTTCAGAAAGTGTTAAAAAATGTATGTATTGGGACAATGGACTGCATAAAGAAGTGGACTAAGTGAGTGTGACGTGACCCACAGCGTTCGGCTCCAGTCAAATGAAGCTCATCGAGGCTAGAGCAGTTACAGGGGTGAATTTGGAGCCGAGTTCCATATTTGGAATTCTGACCGCGATATCAAAGAGCCAATCTGGAGCA
>KN471889.1:10724-21377 GCA_000787095.1 Periophthalmodon schlosseri
ACCTCGGGTAAAGAAGGCAGCTGATTTGCCTCTTATTAATGTTCATATCTTGAGCTACGGACGCAATAGTGAAATAAAAATACCGGGATCATGTAGAGCGGGTCAATACAAACAAGAGACCAAAATGAGGAGCCTGACAGCAGCAGTTACGGAGAGAAGGGCGATAGTTTTCTAAAGTGAATTGGTATTAATCGTTAAATTTGAGATGTATTTAATTTTTTTTCTTTTTCATTTTGACTTATTTTCATCAGTCATTGCAGCCCTTTCAATGTTTATATTATTTTCCAACCGTCCATAACGCTGATTCATCGTTGTAGGTTTAAGAAAAAAGGTTTTATGCGTTTCTTATCAGCTTAAATGCAGCACAGAAACAGGACACAGAATTTCACTTTCATCGTTAAGTGTTTTTCTGAGTTGAATTTAAAGTTAATTAAGAGAATAAAAGCTGTTACAGACACACTTTCTCTTGAGTCTGGTCCAGCGTCCTGAAGCCACTCACTTCTGACACAGCAATTAAAACAGGACACAGCTTCGGCCAGGCGGAAGAAATTAAACAAATGAGATTTAATTAAAACTGCCTTAAAACCTTCCTATAAAAGGGCAGGTCAAAATGAGTGTTTAGGTACTGGATTAAATTACAATAGTTTGCCTTTAGTTTAAAATTGAGCTGGAGGACAGGTCAAAATTCTATGGTAAAACTTGCTGTCCAAAGTTGTTGGCCTGGTTTATGGTTAATATCTCTGTAATTACTGGACCTGTCCGCGTGACAGAAAAACTGGCATAATTATTTTTTCTCAGAAGACTTTAAACTTTGAGATTAATATGGCAAGTTTGTGGAGCCAATCCCTAACAAATTATGGTTCAACATTTGTAAGGCAAGGCAAGGGAAGTGTATTTGTATAGCACTTTATAGAATAAGAAAGACATTAAAATCACAATACAAACAAATCAAAACATAAATAATCATCATAAAATGAACATTAAAAGAGAATAGGCAGATTAAAAACCTTTCAGTCATATGCACAGCTAAACAGAACCGTTTTGAGCCTGGATTTAAACATTGTCAAAGTAGAGGCCTGTCTCACATCTTCAGGAAGACTGTTCCAGGTTTTAGGTTTTGAAACACTGATTCCCCATGTTTAGTCCTGACTCTGGGCATCAGCAGGAGGCCAGGTTCCAGGTTTAGCTGCATAAAACTGAAACGCTGATTCCCCATGTTTAGTCCTGACTCTGGGCATCAGCAGGAGGCCAGACTCTGAAGTCCTCAGAGTGTGAGATGGTTCGTATATGTCACTAACATGTTGGAGTTGAATAAGTCTATTCTCTGAGCCTCAGGAAGCCAGTGCAGAGACTTAAGCACAGGACTTGCTTAACCACTTACAATTCCGGGTCATTTTGGTGAAATTGCCTTTGTTCTGACCTCTCCAAATTAAAATGATAATTATTATTGAACCCTCAGTAGTAAATACACAAGTTTGGGGTCTTTGTAAAGGTAACACCCTATAGTTTTACCCACAGGTGTCAGAATCACTGTAAGTTTGTCTGGTAAACATTTATACACTTTGGAACACACATAAAAAAATATTTTTTTCATCCTCGCCTAAATTTTTTTGTTAAAATGAAGGTGCAGAAAGCTGCAGCAGGTAGCTGGGGACAAAAATACACTATATCTCAACTGAAAATATTGTTGACCTCTCATTGACCTCTACATTTTCGGAAAGACGAGCGCCGTAGCTTTCATTTGATGTGTAGATTGTTTGTGTGGGTGAAGCAGAAGTATATGTACATTGCTGTGAAGTTGTAAAGTAAGGGCGGAACGGTAAGAGGTTAAGCTTGTACTTCTTGGTTCTAGTCAGGACCTGAGCAGCAGATTTTTTTACATGGTAAAAAGCTCCAGATGCTATTGATTTGATGTGGCTGTTAAAATTGAAGTCTGAGTCCATTATTACTCCAAGATTTCTAGCCTAATTTGAAAGTTTTAGAGAGAGAGACTGGAGGCGACTGCTGACACTTTCTCTTTGTAGTTCATAAGTTTGGATATTTCTTCCAAAAATAGTGAATCTCTCATAAAGTTATATAGGCTCCTGCCCTCCATCTGAAATTATGACAACATAAAATTCTAATCTGAATGTGACCTATTAGGCAAATCTGAAGCACTAAAACTTGTATATGTTAGCTAGTTCTTTTGCTGGATATTTGGTTTAAAATTTAACTGTTCAACCAACAAAATGTTTTATTTGTTTCTACCCTTTGCCATACTACTTTTTTTATTCTGCTACCTAACTCTCAACCAATCAGCTCTCTGGACACTCATCTAAATCACAGTCTGCATAAAGACTGTATAAAGTGGGCGCTTAGCAACGCTGTCAATCAAACCTGTTGCTAATGCTAGCGGAAGCGACATTGGGGAAAGAAGGCGCCTGATTTGTCTCTTATTAATGTTCATATCATGAGTTACGGACACAATAACGAAATAAAAATACCAGGATCATGTAGATGTAAAGTGAATTGGAGCCAGAGTCAATGGAGCTGGAAGTGCGCCCGTGCTCACTTCCTATTTGTAACGCGGCGGCTAGCAGGTTAGCTATGTCCATTTATATATACAGTGCATGATCGAAATACATTCTCTCCCCTCCCTCCACAACTCTCTCCGACAGCGGCAGAACCATCAGCCTCCCCAGCCTCTCCATCTCCTCCTCTTCCCCCTTAGGGTCATGCACCACACCTCTTACCTAGTTAAAACATAGTCAGACATCAGTGAGTATTTTGTACTATGTTACAGAATGTTTTTCCAACTTTACTTTAGTACAATAGAGGAACAAGGTTAGAAGCCCAAGGTGTTGTGAAAAGGTTGACAACAGCCCGGAGCCAAGTTTTATCTCTTAGAAATAAGTCAAAGTTTTGTTCAAACGCTTTGCATAAACAGTTACATCTTTGTTGGAAAAGCATATACATATTTTGGGTCAGCTGCACTATGTAACTTTTCTTTTGAAGGGTCTACTCTACTTGCAGTCTCCATGGAGATGTTACTGCTTTATCTATATATTGTATCTATCTCTGTGGATATGCTGCCTGGACAAGTTACAGGTCAGATCTGTGGAGAGGCCAGTCCAAGAATGCATGTTTTTGAGGAAGAAAGAATAAGAAAAAAAAAAAAAAAGCTATACGTTTGCTGCCATACTGCGGAACATTCCAGGCACAACAACAACAAGTAGGTTACTGACCCGCCACTAGAAATTATACAGTGCACCTTTAAAGTTGCTGGCCTCGCTGAGCTTCATTTGACCGGAGCCGAACGTTATGGGTGACGTCACACTCACTTACTCCACTTCTTTATACAGTCTACAGAAAGTGCCCAAAAATACATGCATGTGAATATTATCTGAGCACCAAAAGGATTTCTGAAAGTTCGGAATGAGATAGATTGATTAAAATACCTAGTCCCTCCTTTTGAAAATCAGTACTGTTTTTCTGACTCTAATACACTTGATTAAAAAAAAAAAATACACAATTCAACATAGTCCTTAGCTGTGTTCCTCTTTATTATATTTGATCTCTTAGACCTCCTCCACACTGCCCCACCCTGTACAATCCTGTCCAGTCCGTTCCAAGTCCCTCCCCCTCCTCCCCTGAGCTCCAAATGAAACTCCGCTCTCCTCTCTGTGATGGGGGTCCAACCAGTTAACCCCGCCCCGTCCACCAATCCAACCTCATGTATTTTTAGCTTTACCTCATTTCATGCTAAATAAACATGCACGGCTGGCTGCTCTGGGGGTCGCGCACTCATTTTCCTTTTGGTTCAGACAGAAAAACGGCTGTGATTTGAAATTTCTAAGGTGAAGGTTGGCCATACTCTGATAATTACTGCACCAGACAGGAATTTCCCTAAAAAACATTGAGGAAGCGTATTTTGGTCAGACTGTGTAAGTCAACATTTAGGAACCAGTTCTACGGTGTTGAAATGGAAAACCATTGACCCATTTCTATTACGTAAATTTAGACAATATTGCCGTTTACAAAGACTAAATAATGAACTTCTGATTCTATTCCGATACTTTAAGCTGGGGGTCAGTCCGCCTGTCTCCATGGAGATGTCAGTGCTTTGTCCGAAATGTTCCACAGTTTAGCATTGTATGTATCTATCTTGCATTTATTCACTTATGTTTTTTACTGCGAAAACATAATTTAATAAAGGATGCATTCTTACTGTGAGTTAACTCGCTTCTCCGCAGATGTGACTTATAAATTGGCTTGTCTCCATGGCTAAAGATCCCATCAGTGGTGGAAGGTAACTAAGTACAAGTAGTAAAGCACTGTACTTAAGTAGAAGTTTTAGGTATCTGTTAAGTACATTTTACAGTAGATACTTTTTACTTTTACTTCACTACATTTGAGAGCAGGTATCTGTACTTTCTACTGCACTACATTTTTGAACTGGACTGAAAAGTAAAAAGTACTTTTCATATGATTTTAGGGGTTATTTTTACCATGTTTGTAGTAACATCCTGACTAAAATTTTCGAGTTCAAGCTTCGGCTTCGAGCAAACAAAAATAATTACACAAAATTCATAAGAAAAATTAGAATTTGTTTCGTATTGCTACTGTTGAACAAAATATGTATCATTTTTAATCAATATCACCACATTTAACACTTAAACAACAACAAATTAACAACACTTTTACTTTTTACTTAAAGTGCATTTTAATTAACAAATTATTACGTCCCGTGCCTATTCAAACAGGTACTAAATACTTTTACTTAAGCAGATTTTTTCATGTGATACTTTTACTTGAGTTCCTTTTTACCTTTTTATCTGTACTTTTACTTAAGTAACACAATTGAATACTTCATCCACCACTGCAACCCATACTGTGGAACATTTAAGGCAACTCTTAACCCAAAAAGTTACATAGTGCACCTTTAGATAATGTCTAGGTCAGAGGCGCAGTGGGAATGAACCATTTTAGGAAATCATTTAGGAAAAATCATGGACCACATAATAGCAACCAGCAACTAACAGATCAGGACTTAAATGAGACAATATGAATAATCATACAAAATAATAATGGGCGACAGTAGCTCAGTTGTTATAGTGTTTGTCTACTTATCTGAAGGTTGGCAGTTTGAATCCTGCAGTTCGAATCCCGCTCTCGACATGAACATCACTGGTTGAGCCATCCGATCCGCTGATCCACAAGTTGGCCGTGCCGTTCCAGCTCCCACAGATGAACGCTGTTGTTGTGTCCTTGAGCAAGACACTTAACCCACCTCACCCCCAGCGTCTGCGCGCACCTGTGTATGAATGGGTGAGTGAATGGGTGAGTGGTTCCTTGCCTCGAAGGTGGAAAAGCGCTATATAAGCATGTGACCACTGACCATTACTTATTAGTGCTTTACAGGGCCTGGCTCGGTCTTGGTTTTCTCCTCCTTTTGTCCTCCAAGGCAGTTCTTTGTCCAAGAAACCAGATTCAAGATTCGTGCTGTTTTGTTAATACGCGGGCACTTTGTGAATCTACATTGTAGCCTAGACTGTATTATAATTCACTTTTTTATAATTCAGATAAATAAATATATACCAAATGTGCCAGGACTAACAGCTAAAACTTATAGAGCAACAAAATCTTTCACAGAACTGTTTTCAACTTTATCCATTCAATTAACACAGTAAAGACTGCATATTTAGGCTGAGTTCTTCTCTCAAACAGAAAATACTTGTTCCGCCTTGTGATGCCATGTGATAAGTCATTTGGATAATTTCAGCGCTGGAATTGTCAATCTCTACTCAACTAAAGGTAAAAGGCAGCTGTTAACCTGAAAAATATTGCTTCAGGGACAATAAAAAGGTAGACAGTAATTGTTTGTGAGACATTTTATATAATTGTGATAATCGCCAACAAAGATAATTCCTATTATATCACCAGAATGTGCAGAAAAAAGCCATATATCCAGCTGCATGTACAGATCCAGCTTTTTCAGTTCTGATACCGATATCGATATTTGGACTTTAAGCATCTGCCGATACCCGATATTAACCAATACTAGTGTAAGGATGGAAAATGGCACTTATTTCCTTAAAACACAGTTATAACAAAGTACAATACTACAACAGTTTTTTGTTTTTTTAATATGGAACCTATTCATAATATTAAAATTATAATTCTTCATATCGATTTTTTAACTGTCAGCAACTTTAATAATTATCATGATATAATTATTAATCGCAATTATTTTGGCCATGATAATCGTGACACCGAATTTAAATATCGTCCCGTGCCTATTCATGACATCACAAGGTGGAACAGTGCATTTTCTTTGGAGATGTAGACAGACTAATAATAAAGGGTAACTCCAACATGTGTGAATTTTGGAGATGAGACAGACTAATAATAAAGGGTAACTCCAACATGTGTGAATGAAACAAAAAACAACTCCAGGTATGTTTTTGAGGAGATAACAACATTATAGCATGACTTAAAGCTCAAGGGAATCTATTTTGTGTAAACTGTGTGGGCGGAAAGTCTTAAAACACGCACCCATCCTAAGCTTTGATTGTACTGTTTAATACAAAAGTCATTATTATTCGAGCGGCTTCCCTCCCTTCATTTGGACTTCACAGGAGAATAAAATTACCATTAATATTCCCACAACCTATCCCCGGTTTCTGAACTCTACAAAGGCTCATTTAGTTCTCATCAAAAATTACAGAGACGGTGCTTTAGTCAAATGCTTAATTACTATATTTACATTTTCGTTTGGTTAAGCGCAGATTCTGGAGCTTCCTCTCATCTGAAATGCATGTACTATTAGAGATACACTGTTGTGCCAGATGTCGCCACAAATGAGGAAGAAGACGATGAAGACGTTGTTGTTAGGAAACTTGGATAATTAGTGCTTCTTAATCTGCAAACTGATTAGAATTACATTACTTACTAAGAAGAAGGCAAACATTTGAGGTTATATTTTATAATCGCTGTAGGGACATTTGCTTCTGACTAAAGGTAGATACAGTAGAATAACCACAAATTGTATTCAGGAGTACTGTATGTTTATTCAAAATAACATTCCTCAAGAAGTACTTAAGTAACAATAAAACTGCATTTGGGGAATCTACTAATGCATACAATTTGGTATTTTCACATTACAGAGCACAAAAAAATTGAAAAACTAAATAATACTTGAAGTGGTGACGCAAGAAACTAACATTTACATTTGATTTAATGCTATCAAAATGATTTAATATAGTTTTTGTTACTTGCAGACTTGCTCACAGTAGAAAGATTAACCAAAACTTTTACTCAAGTCAGAGTACTGTCACACTGTAAAATACATAACTCAAGTATATGGTGTAAGAAAACTACTCAAAATACAATTTAATTGAAAAAAAGTGACTCAATAAAGGTATTTGAGTAAATGTATGCAACTAATCCATCCTTCAGAACCACTGGGGCACTACTTGAACTGAATCTGTCATCTGTGCATTGATGGAAAACATCGTCCATCCTCTTGGTAAAGGAAAATTGGTGGGTGCAGTGTTCCTGGACTTAAAGAAGGCATTTGATACTGTAAATGACTCTCAAAATCTTTAATCTGTTAATTTCTCAAGCCAGGCTCTTTCTGCTGGTAGAGAGCAATATGTGGTCATTGAAAATATAAAATCTGCCCCAAGTGAAATTAAGACAGGTATTCCCCATGGAACAATCCTGGGCCCAATTCTTTTCTGCCTTTATGTTAACAATCTGCCTGAAGCGTGTCCTGAAGTGGGCCTCCAGATGTACGCTGATGACACGGTGGTTTATGTGTCTGGCAAACCCCCGCTCCCATCGCCGCTAAATTAATAGAGTTTGGAGAAAATATCAGTTTGGCTCAATGAATCCTGCCTGACACTGCATTAAAAAAGACTAAATCTAGCTGTTTTTCTATTAAAAAGAGCCATGCAGAAGACAAATGAATGACAAATGAATATTACCGTAAAAGGTGAACCCATAGAGCAAGTTGGGCAAGAAAAATATCTAGGAATAACACTGGATTCTGAGCTACACTTTAAAAGTCATGTCAAAAACCTCACATCATCACAAAATGAAGGCAAGCATTAACTGCTTCAGGATGATCAGAGTGTGCTTGTCCTCTGAAAGTGCCTGTTTCTTTGTGAATACTGTGATCCTGTCTCAGGTGTCGTACTGGACCACTGTCTAGTCTCAGACCAACCCAACCACCTTAAAACCTCTCGCGCGACTCTGCAACTGCTTACAAAACTTTAGACAAAAAGCCCATCAGATTTCACCACTGTTCTATTCTATCAAAGCATAAAATTTAAAATTTTGATAATTTCTTTAATTTTAGCTGTAAAACTCATCTTTAAGTGTTTGAATGGACTGGCTCCTGAACCACTCTGTAAGTTTGTAAATAGACTGTGCACAGGGTCCACACGAGCCACAGCACAGGGGACTGTAGAGTTTCTCTAAGACGTCTTTTGCTCAGACTGTCTGCTCAGTGAAAGGAGCTAAACTTTGGAACTGTTTATCTGCTCACATAAAGACTATCACCGGACTGTCCACCTTTAAAAACAGACTAAGTCCTGGCTTCTGCAACAGCAGCATGTCACCATGTGTAAACTGTGTGTGTGAAACAGAGTACGGAGGGGGCTGAGAGAGTGAAATGTGAGTGTATGAGTTTGTAAGTGTCTAATATTTTGATATTTGATTCTCTTGACACATTCACTGTATTTATTGTTTTTTCTACAAATAATCCCACTGCTTTTTAGTGAAATTTGAACAGTTTTAAAAGCTTTTCTGGGGACAGGTGTTGCGAATTAAACACTGTGATACCCGCAGCAGATGACTGAATTGTTAATCTATGTTTGTTGTATCTGTCCCTATTCAACAGAACAATAAAATGAAATAAAATACTAGTTCAGAATAATCTATCTTTTTTTACAGGTTTTATTGTCTTAATGCTTTCTTATCTCAAGTTAACTGCCAGTATTCAAAAGGACATATTGTGCTTGAGTCTGCTATATAGTTATAATCTATGACATAGTATAATTTGGACGTTTTAAATTGCAATATTGATCTAAAATGACTTAATAAAAGAAACGAGTCCACTGAGTTCGCATTAAAAAACTGTGGTGTGCAATGGGAGCTGACGTCACTGCAAACATCATTACAACAGGTCGGGGTAATGGGGGTAGATCGGAGCAATGGCGTCTTGAATACAGGAGTATGAATATTGCTCAAACATTCATGAATCACTCTAAAACCAACAAGAGCGTAAATGAGAAAGGGAAACAACTATAACACGGGTAAAAAGATTTTTAAAAAGACTTTACACAATAGGTCCACTTTAATATATCTTATAGTGATTCAAAATGGTGTTTCCCAAATGCTCAAATAAAGAAATGCATTTCATGTATTAAAAGTACTATCACTTAATATCGTGAATTGGAAAGCTGTATTTCAGATTAAAATATGATGTAGAAAAGTGACTGTAAAATGCTGTATTGTTGATTTGCTTGTTTCCGTGACAGTGCCTCTGTCTGGATTCACATATGGACCACAGAACAGGTCTGGCACCTCCACAAGACATTAGATTAACACCTCAACAGGCATCATAAAAACTAAAACAAAATCTCATCAGGATTAAGCAAAACACTCCACTCCCTAGTGAGGGTTTTTTAATGAAGTAATATGAATAATTTAACTCTACCTGCTCTATTTACCCATCGTAATTAGGTTAAAATAAAGAAAGATTTGGGATGTGTTCACACTTGCATAATCACCATGTCTGAGACTAAACTCGGAACTAAACCCGGACTAGAACCAAAGTACTAAACCAGGACAAGTGTGAACGCATACTTTAAAGAGGGGGTATTACTGCTACCACTACTACTACTACTACTACTACTACTACTATTACTTCTGTGGGTTATTAATTGCTAACCCACCCCAGATTTGTCTCTCCAAGCTCCCCCTTCAGAGCGCCATCAAAAATCAGCTTGCATCCCGCTAATGAAACTACTGCACATCGCATCGGGTTTGTCAAGTTGTTATGTACAGTTTGTATCCTGCTTTTGTATATTTATGGAGGATTGTCATGTGGGAGCGTGGGTGACTTAGGCTTGTGAGCTGAGCATTGGACAGAATCTTACAGCTAACGGTAAGGAGGGTTCAAACAGAACTTGAGTGACACTGCTAAAATACTAAAAGATGCATGGAGGACATGTAAAACCGCTTCAGGCATGTTTTTGATAAGGGAACAACGTTTTAACATGGTAGAAAGCTCCAAAAATACCCCTTCTTTAACTGACAAATTATTGAGGAGCAATGAATAGTTTATGGGAAATTGAGCTGGAGGGCAGGTCAGAATCCTATAGAAGTACATAACACTTTTTTACACTGGCTTCAGAAAGTGGTGCCATTATTCAACCCTAAAGACGTGATTGTTGTCAGTTGAAAATATTGTAAGCCATAAAATTAATCTTGCAAGTTTGTGGAGCCAGTCCCTAACAAATAATAAGGTTCAACATTTGTGGATCATAAGTTTGGATGTTTCTCCCATAAATCTCCTGTAGAGTTATAGAGGCCCTTGCCCTCCATCTGAAACTATGACATAATAAAACAGAACGGGACCACATCCTATTGATAAACTGTGGCATT
>KN471889.1:29810-53967 GCA_000787095.1 Periophthalmodon schlosseri
ATGCACGACATTCCCTACACTGTTATTGGAGCACCTTATTTGGGAACATCCTGGAGGCCTTTGCCTGTGTATAGAAAAGAAATTATTATTATTTTTGTTTATGGACTTTGTTTAAACCTAGGGACACTTTATATTGGACATTATTATTTTACTGCATTTTGAAAATTTTAATTCCTTTTGTTTTGTTCATGTGAATCAAATGAATCCTCGTGTGGGTTTGGGTCACAAACAAAATCAACGATAAACAGACAGACTTTGACGACTGAATATACCCTACAACCAAAACCCATAATGTCTTAAATGCCAGGAGAGAGACCGGGCTGGCACCCCATCATCAAACTAACAATCAAAAACCATTGCCAAACCATAACAAAGCAACCCTGCTCACTGAAAGAAGTAGGGATTGGTACTGAAACACGGTGCCAAGTCTTAATGGTCCAGTGGATCAATA
This sequence comes from Periophthalmodon schlosseri, assembly GCA_000787095.1. NCBI lineage: Eukaryota > Metazoa > Chordata > Actinopteri > Gobiiformes > Gobiidae > Periophthalmodon > Periophthalmodon schlosseri. Next base: position 30,262 of record KN471889.1, read on the forward strand.
AGGTCCAGTGTCATCGGTGCTCTTAACGGTGCTGCAGAGTCGCACAAATGTCACACAGTCAAATATGAGCATGAAACATCTCTCATCTCGTAAGTTCCAAACACGCAACCTGGCGGCACCACTTTGAGCACGGGCCACGCAGGATAATCTAAAAAAAAGCCTCGACCAGATCACTTACATCAATAAATCTAAATAAATCCATTCTGATCCTGAATTCGAGTCACTTTATCTCAAGTGTACAGTGTTTCTTAAAATTCTTTAAAATATTGTGCATTTCGACCGTACCCTGATGGTAATTTTGACCTATAGAAATGACAGTGGTAAGATCTTACACCACTCTTATGTCAGTACTGTTTGCGTTGGTTTTCAATATTAAATTATTTTATTATGTTGTGCATTGTGGCCGTACCCTGATGGTAATTGTGACCTATAGAAATGACAGTGGTAAGACCTTACACCACTCTTATGTCAGTACTGTTAAACATGTGTCCCTGGCCCTGTTCGATCTCACTCTATTTCATTTCAGTGTGATCATTTTTCACCACAAATCCCTATTGATCCTGTGTGCGCTGCATGTTCCATTACCCAGAATTACTCAGCGGCCGATGCAGCATGGCCCATATTAATCAATGGAACCTTTGTAACTAACAACCTTGTTATTCTTTCACAGCCAAAGCCAATGAGCGTCTGGCTGTATACAAGGCCCATTATTAAGAGTTGAGAGGAGACGTTACACATGGGTATTGATCATGTGAGGAGGAGGCCTGCGGTCGATAGCAGCTTCAATGAAAAATCGTCTGTTTTAAAAGACTTTATCCACCGAGAGGAGCAGTGCTTTGTATTCAACCATCACACCAGCTCCTGTTGTGCTGTGGAAGTGGAGTGGAAGTTTGTTCTTAGTCAGCTTTATGTGGGTCTAGCTCAATTAGTTTAAAGGTTCACTATGTAACTTTACTTTACTAGGGTCTGCCATCTGTTTCCTGGAGATTTTATAGCTTTGCCTGGAATTGAAAATGGCTTCTGGATGGGAGCCAATATGTCTTGATTGCAAAAACAGTGTCCAGATGACTACCTCTGAAACCTGTATTGGACCACTCCTGGACAAATGAGGGATTGCTCTGTCTCGTTTGCCTAAAATGTTCCAAAGTATGGCATTAAAGCTATCTTGCTCTATAGAGACAAGCAGATGATGCCACGAGGCCAAGTTATCGGACAGATATATGGATATGTTTTTCAAGGTATAGCTTAAAGATGAACTTACATAGTCCGTCTTTAAGCTATACTTTGTAAGACCCTACTTTGAAGAAATGGATTGTCGTCTGTTTGCTTCCATGGAGATGGTATAGCGCTGCCAGTAGTGTTCCACAGTACGGCATTAAACTCATCTGTGGCGAAAAGTTACATCTACTTTTAGGTAATATTCGCTTCAAAAAATTAACAACACTGTATGTGCTTTTTTCCGTCTTAAAATGGGAACACAGATCTAGTGCGTGGCTAACAACAACTAGCATGCAAACCGTGCACTTCCTGATTCTCGGACAATAACACGCGTCATAAATGGATGCAGGCAGTACACAGCAGACTTATTTTGACCTCAAGAGCCGCTTGTACAATATATCTGTACTGGGGCAGGACACATTTTGCTCAAATACATGGAAAAAAAGATCAGGTACAGCGCCTTTAAGACTACAACAAAGCACCTCTCTCCATCTAATGCTATTCCAAACAATGTCTTCTCCCTCCTCTAGTATCATACTTGTCCTGGTTTGGTGATATTGTGAAACTTAAAAAAAATGTGGCCTCGAATAAATCAATGACATGTAATAATATGATTTTTTTCATGATCCTCCGCCCTTACGAATTGAAAATCTGAATTCCGATCTGCTTTGACGAGAGACTGTAAAAGTTAGTCTCCAGACATACCTGCCCTTCTGTGTCCTTGGGCATCTTAATAACTTCACTGCTAACGAGACAGCTTTAATGAACTGTACACACTTTAAAACATGCTGTTAACCTTCACCTGTACTAATTATTCTCAGACCTCATGTTGAACTGATGACCTACTGACCTGTTCATAAGTTAATGATGGGGTGCATAAAACAGGTCACAAAACAAGCACAGATTAAAAGCATCTTGTATTTCATGAGTTACAGGGGCGGTATATAGATGCTTATGCTGTTTTAATTGATCCGTAAATCACTCACCTTTGACATTTACTCTTCTGAATAACATCATTTGTGCTGTTAACAATGCCGTGTCATTTTTAAAGCCCTACCATGTAATATTTTAGCCCAAAAATAGACAAATACCATGCTTTGTTTTGGGGTTTTTGTGCGTGTTAATTTTGGGTGTTTTTATTGCACTGATAAACAAAGTGTACTTACTGTGAGCAAACTTGCATCTCTAAAAACTGCTTGTCTCCACGGAAATGTTGTTCCTTTGGCTGTAATATTCCACAGTATGGCATAATATAAGACAAAGTTATATTGCCATTGTAAAACTCAACTATTCTCATGGAGAATGTTCCAGAGTATGGTTTTAACTTTTCTTTTCCCATATAATCTTTCAGGTGATGTGAAAGTTACACAGTGTTGCTTTATTGAAAATGAAATGATGTTTCATAGGCCTAAACCTAAAGATTCTAAGTACATTACAATATTGTGATGTTTTCATGACAGAATTTGGCACATTAAAACATTCCAAAACATTCCTGGCCAAAAAAAAAGTCGCCACCAAAAAAAAAAAAAAAAAAGGTCACACACTATTTACTAATATCACTAATATTTTGTTGGACCGCCTTTTGCTTTGATTACGGCAGGCATTCGCTGTGGCATTGTTTCGATAAGCTTCTGCAATGTCACAAGATTTATTTCCATCCAGTGTTGCATTAATTTTTCACCAAGATCTTGCATTGATGATGGTAGAGTCTGACCGCTGCGCAAAGCCTTCTCCAGCACATCCCAAAGATTCTCAATGGGGTTAAGGTCTGGACTCTGTGGTGGCCAATCCATGTGTGAAAATAATGTCTCATGCTCCTGAACCACTCTTTCACTATTTGAGCCCGATGAATCCTGGCATTGTCATCTTGAAATATGCCCGTGCCATCAGCGAAGAAAAAATCCATTGTTGGAATAACTTGGTCATTCAGTATATTCAGGTAGTCAGCTGACCTCATTCTTTGAGCACATACTGTTGAGGAACCTAGAGTAATTATCCAATAGGAGGCTCGTACCTATTTTGTTTATTAAATCCAGGTGGTGACTTTTTTTTTTTTGGCCAGGCAGATGGGGGCAGCTAAAATTCTTATTATTCAATTGCAGATTTGTGTTGTAATACAGCGAGTTCAGATAGTCCAGACGTCTCCAACCTTTTTCCTCCGGTGAGCTACTTTTACAAAATGAAAATGGCAGAGAGCTACTAATTTTAGCAGTCGAAAGAAAGATGATATAAGAGCCACTGCAAGCTTTACATGGGGTAGAGTTAGATGCCTATAAAACATAAACCATTATCCATTTATAAGTGCAGAGTTAGGCATCAAAATGATACATTTACAATGGCAATAGTCAGGTACTGAATCCATTTTGAGTTATTCAGTGTAATACATATCATTTCTATATCTCTTGGGAAGCTATTTGGAAGGAGGTGGAGAGCAACCCCTGGTCTAGCCAATAATAGAAATGATCAAGTTTAACATTTTCCCATTTACCTATTTCATGCCCCCAGTTTGGGAGTGTGACATAATCACAAACTAGAATCTAAAAAAAACACCAAAAAGGTAAACAGGTAGACAAATTTCAACTGTCTGATGTATTATTTAGCTTATTCATTCAAATATATTAAACTTAAAATAAACTCTGCTGAAAGTCCAGTCTAGGAATCAAACCCACAACCTTCAGTGTAACAATGGGCAAACACTTCAGTTTTTATTTAACCACAAAAGTCACATTTTGGACTTTGAGCAGTGACCCACCAGTGGGCGCCATGGTAACAAAGCCACTAAGCTAGTATTTATTTATAACCTGTTTACACACAAGAAAGGAGTGAGGGAGAGGGAAAGAAAGATAGAAAGGGAGAGAAACGGAGAAAAATAGAAGGACGGAGAGGAGAGGCAGAGAGAGCAAAAGAAAGAAAAGACAGAGAAAGAGAGGGAGCGAGATCGGAGGGACATGTTAGGGTGAGGTAGAGAAAGAGAGAGAAAGAGGAAAAGAGAAAAGAGGAATGAAAGGGAAAGAAAGGGAGGGATAGAAAGGAGAGAGATATGACGGAGAGGGAATAGAAAGAACGGAAAGAAAGATTACTCCAACAGAGAGAGGGAAGGAGAGCTGGAGATAGATAAAAAGATAGATAGAGAGAACCCCCACAGAGAGAGGTAGGACAGATCCGCCATGATGGATGGTCTGGAGGGAGCGTGAGGGAAAGGCCAGCTCTGACACTGCCGCTGTTTGGTCTCCTTCACCTAATCCTCCATAAACAGTGTCTCTAAAATGCTACAGCTCAAATATTTACCCTGTACCCTCCTGATTCTGCCCCTGCGTGTGGACAAAGCAGAGGAACACAAACACAACAAGAAATAAAAGATCATCGCACTAAAGGACAGTGGGTGAAATGAACATGGGGTCAACGTTAATCGGAAACGGCATCAGTTTTTATTTTGGTCCCAGCTTAGACTTTGACAAACACTACTGATCCACAAGGGAAATTACTTTGGCTCACTAGCTCACGCATTACAATATATATTTTTTAGTTTAACCTTTATTTAACCAGGAAAGTCCCATTGAGATTCGAAGATCTTTTTTTTTCAAGGGAGTCCTGGCCAAGAGGCATCAACAACACCCACAGACAAAACATTTCATATAAAACAGGCCAGATAAAAAGTAAGAAATAGTGGCAGGTCAATGATCGCATTTCCAGGTCTTTCCAGAGGGTGTCAAAATGAGCCAGAGGAAAAAAAAGTAAATATATATAGTAATAAAATAATAAATATATTGCCTATTAGTTCAAATTTGGATGTTGTGTGTGTAAGTGTGCCATTTCCTGCACCTAATTAAAAAGTCAAAATGAGCCAGAGGAAAAAAAGTGAATATATAGTAATAAAATAATATAAATATATATTGTATATTAGTTCGTGTGCCATTTCCTGCACCTAATTAAAATAAACGTACGCAAAACCAAAACTGGAGGTACAATTTAACCCCACCTACTTTTACAATATTTCGTTGACTGTCACAGTTAAACTAACCTGACCAGAGGACATTGGAACACAGTGTTTGTATTTGGCCATTGTTAAATCAGACTATATAGACTGTATACCATCTTCTCCGATTTGCTTCACCAAATTTGTTTCTGCTGTGTTTCTCATGGATTTGCCAATAGATGCTTGGCGCTTGCTGTGTCCTGCCTGCTCCCGCCTGCTCCTGCCTGCTCCTGTCTGCTCCTGTCTGCTCCTGTCTGCTCCCGCCTGCTCCTGCCTGCCCCTGTCTGCTTCTGCTTGCTCCTGTTTGCTTCTGCTTGTTCCTGCCTTCTCCTGTCTGCTCCTGTCTGCTCCTACTTGCTCCCGTCTGCTCCGGTCGGCTCCTACTTGCTCCTGTCTGTTCCTGTTTGTTTCTGCTCGCTCCTGGCTGCTCCTGCTTGCTCCTGTCAGCTCCTGCCTGCTCCTGCTTGCTCCTGTCTGCTCCTGCCTGCTCCTATCCGCTCCTGTCTGCGCTGAACCACAGCCCATTAAGGCTCCATATGTTTGCTGTCCTGAACTGGGTTTGCTCTGACAGTTTTTATCAATTGATACCGACAAAAGGGTGTGTAATGCTTCCCTTCACTGCTCAGGGCGGCTGTTCTAAACTTACTTTGTTTTGTGTCAGTGAAAGCTCCAGATGTTAAATTAATTAATGGGGGGTTTAATGATTAATTTCAAACAGCGAAGAAATACATCACAACAGTGTCATCATTGTCCATGCTATTGCTTCAACAACAACAGTTTTATAACTAATTTTCCCTATTTTATTATGTGGAGATGTTTCGCCTGGAATATCGTACGACACTAAACTGATGTCACTAGACCAAGTTATAAGTCTGATCTATGAAGAGGTGAGAGGTACACGACTGCTAATCTGTGCCAGTGGCCTCTTTGATCACCAATTGTCACATTTATACATTAGACAGGGTAGAGAAAGTGTCTTGCCCAAGGACACAACTAAATTCTGCACTAGCTGAAGCACTGTTTTAATCATATACTTTCATCTTACAAGACCATGAAATGAGTACTGTATATATTTTTTGATAGATAATTTTAAAATCTTAATTATTTGCTTTCAATCTAAAAATAATACAAATGAAATACAATAATTACATGGAAAAAGTGTCATATTTGTTTAGTGTACAAATGATAAAAGGCTTCAAACAGTCCTACTGCTATATACAGTAGTAATAATCGATGACACTCGTGGTTCATTATGTTATAATTTGCACATTTTAAATCACAATATTCATCTAAATTGACTTAATAAAACAAACAAGTCTGCTGACGTAGAAAACTGCGGTGCCCAATGGGAGCTGACGTCGCCGTAAACGTTGTCACAACAAAGAGCCGTGAAGCTGTCGGCCCCTCCTTGGATAGCTGCAGATCACATTAGTGAGAAGCAATTTTTTTTCATTTGTACCAAAATGAATATGCAACGCTGCTGAATCCTATGCGTATCATCGATTAAGAAAACAGAATTGAAGAACAAAGTGAGTGCAGAGCAGTGGGCGTGTGCCAGTGGTGGTAAAAATGGGGATTGATCAGCAATATGGCATCTTGAAAATAAAACAACGAAAACAAAAAAAAAAAAACCTATAACATGGTTAAAAACACTGAAAAATCAGTTTTGCATAATAGTTACATAAAACACAAATGGTCATTGTGTTTTATGTAACATTTTCTGGCTTTACAACCAACCGCAGATCTGACCTACTCCCCAGTGCCAGTGTAACCCATTATCAAGACTCATTATTAAGTGATGGAGGAGGCTGATGCTATTAGACTCAATGTAATGTAATCATCTCTGTGTAGATAAAGCCAACTGCTAACTGCTAACCTTTTCAATGCGCTTTATCTGATCTTAATGTGTGACATGGAGGACTTAACTGCTCTAACTGTGTATTATGGCTTCATTTAACGCCTCTGTGATAAGCAAATGCTATAATTACATTTTTGTCGAACTATTGGATGGACGTTTAGGAGTGCAGTCAATTAGACCCCCTCTAATTTAATTTTGTTGAGAAAATAATTGTAATTTGTCTCAGATGAAGCTTTTGCAAACGCTTACTGCACTGCTCATCAGACAGTGAGAATAAACCGCTCCGCATTTCTTAAAAAAAACAAATGTTTGCTTTGAATTTATCTTGATTAAATTGCATCTGGAGTCGTTAAAATCTCATATGTAATTCGTTTTCCTCGAGAGGGCTTATGAAACTGTCTGATGGAAAAATAATAAAACTGAGATCATTAAGGAGAATTATTATTTTTTGTTATTGTGAAAAACTGTTTAGTCGTAATAATTTCCCTCTGGCTTTTTCATATTTATGAAATGTGAACGCAGCAATTTTGGTAGGGTCTTTATGCTGTGGAACTTCCAAGGCAAAGCAATAGCATCTTCATGGAGACAAGCAGGTAGCAACCATAGACTGTATATATAAATGGACATAGCTAACCTGCTAGTTCCAAATAGGAAGTGAGCGGCTCCATCGGCTCCAGTTCACTTTACATTAGAAAACTGTCACCTCTCTCTCCGTAACTGCTGCTGTCAGGCTTGTCATTTTGTCTTAAAATGTTCGTATTTACCTGTTCTACATGATCCTAGGGTTTTTATTTCGCTATTATGTCCATCTGAAAATATGAACATTAATAAGACACAAATCAGCTGCCTTCTTTTCCTGAGGTCGCTCCCGCTAGCGTTAGCAACTGGTTTGATTGACAGCGGTGCAGGTGGAAAGGGGTTCTTTGGTTGCCTCTTTGGTACTATGATACTCGTGGTAGGAATTCCTAATATGGAACTCTGCTCCAAATTCGCCCCTATAACTGCTGCCTCGATGTGCTTCATTTGGCTGGAGCCGAACGCTATGGGTGACGTCACACTCACTTAGTCCACTTCGCGACCCATCCACCAAAAAAGTTACATAATGCACCTCCCTGTATCACTGAAACAAACAAACCTTATTAGATGGCTGTGTCTGAGTTTGGACTGAAACATGTAAGGTGGAGGAGGTGACCACACTTGTAAAACTCCTTCAAGGTTTGATTTTGATTAATACAATAGAGTAAATAATAATAACACAATGGCTGAGTGTATAGATCCAGAGTTTGGTGGAGTTTGCATGTTCTTCTTGTGTCTGGGTGGGTTTTCTTTGACCACTCTGGTTCCTCCAGTAGATAAAATCCTACAGCTAAGGTAGTCCTGACCAAGATTAGATCAAGATCTGGAGATGGGTCCCCGGGCATTGCACTGCTCCTGACAGGTTGCACCAGCAGCATTGAAGAATGGGTCAAATGTAGAAGAAGACATTTTTCCATATAGGCGCAATTAAGTCAACGTAAAACTTAATATGCATATGAATACCCAAAAGAAAAAAAAAAGAAGAAAAAAATAAATAAATAGAACAATAAAATATGATGTTTTGTGTATTCTGGTTGGAGACACAGTGTTTGGCTCCTCACTGTCAGCGTCACTGAGGGGTTTGGACAGTGGCTGGAGCTCGCCCGTCAGCTGTCTCATTTACACAGGAGCAGAGGCATAATACTATCTCTCTCCTCTCCATCCATCCATCCCTCTCTTTTCTTTCTCTCTCCCCCTCAGTCCTCTGTCACGCTCTCGTAACTGCTTCTCTCTTTCTCTTCTTTGTCCCGCTCTCCCTCCAACCACCTCTCTCTCTCTCTCTCTCCCCCGTCATCCTTTCATCCTCATCTTTCCATCCTTCTGTCACTTCTTCTTTTCACCCCCCTCTCTCTCTCACTCTGTCTCATCTATCTTCTTCTTTCACTCTCTCTCCACTCCATCCCGTTTCTCTATTTCTCTTCTCCACCCTCTCTCCCTTCATTCCTCTCTCTCCTCCATCCCTCTCTTTCTCTCTCTCTCTTCTCTATCCCTCTAGCCTGCCCTCTCTTTCATTTCTTTCTCTCTTGCTCCCTCCTTTTCTTTCTTTCCCTCTCTCCCTCCATCCTTGCTCCCATTTCTCTCTTTTTGTTTCTTTCCCTGTCTCCCTCCACCACTCTCTCTCTTCTCATCCTCCCATCCTTCTCTCACTTTCATTTCTCCACCCCCCCTCTCTCGTTATCTCCTCCATCCTTCTCTCTCTCTTTACTCTGTCTCTCTGTCCTCCTTTCTCTATTTCCCTTCTCCACTGTCTCTCCGTCTATTCCTCTCTCTCCTCCATCCCTCTCTTTCTCTCTCTCTCTTCTCTATCCCTCTAGCCTGCCCTCTCTTTCATTTCTTTCTCTCTTGCTCCCTCCTTTTCTTTCTTTCCCTCTCTCCCTCCATCCTTGCTCCCTCCTCACCCTTACATCCTTGTTTCACTTTCAGTTCTCCACTCCCCCTCTCACTCTGCATCTCCTCCATCCTCCTCTTTCACTGTCTCTCCACTCCATCCCTCCATCCTCTCGGTATTTCTCTTCACCCCCTCTCCCTTCATTCCCCCCTCTCTCTTCCCTCCATCCCCTTCTTTCTTTCTCTCTCTCTCCTCTATCCCTCTATCCTCCTTTCTCTCTCTTTCATTTCTCTCTGTTTCTTTTTCTTTCTTTCTTTCCCTCCGCTGCCAATAGCAATTTGAGCAGATGGTGCGGTGGCATTCAGGCTCCGCGCATCCCCCAAAAATGACCCAATATTTGGCAACAGTCTCCGGCTTGTCTGCTCCGTTCCTGTCCTCCTGGGTTATTTTCAGCGGGCATCAGAAAAGACTTAAAAAAGTAGACGTTATTGGTTGTGACATAAGCTCGCACTGTTCTGTCATTGCGTGTCAAGAGTGAAACGCCGCCCCAGTAACCATTATGTCAGCGCTAACCTCGGCTCGCTAAATGAAGGTTAGATATATGTCATGTTCGCTAATGTACAGGCTGGGCACATTGGGAATAATTGAGACAGTGGAATACAGTGATTCAATTCAGCTGCTTTGGACTTTGATGGAGCCCATTACTGTCCAAAGGTAACAGAATGTGCCCCAATGAAGTCAGGTGCTATATCGAGCGTTGGTAACTTATGGGGTTCATGTCGACGCATTACGTGGCTATGTGTCCAATGATTTCAGCTCATTTAATCAGATATGCTGGAAGTCTACATAATGAGAAATTTGATTCTATTGAGTTTGCTGTCAGTCATATACAAGATTCATAATTATGCAAAGTGGGTGAGGTGAGGTGTCTTGGCAGAGGACACAACAACAGTATGCAGAACTGGGAACCACTCACCCATTCACACACACACATTCATACACCAGTGTACACAGACACATCGGATCAGTGGGTCTGACACTCCAACTGAGCTACTGTCACCCACATGAACAATAATAAATTCATCTACAGATATAACACTGCAGTTAGTTATGCATAAAAGTGCACTATGTAACTTTTCTGGTGGAGGGTACCTGTTTGTCTCCATGGAAATATTATTGATTTGTCTGGAAGGTTCCACAGTATGGTATTCAACTTATTTATCTCCATAGCAGATGGCATCACCAGGCCAAGTTACAAGTAAGATCTATGGATAGGCAACCCTGTATGTATGCAGTGTGTGTTTTTCAAGGTATTTTTGAGCAAGAAAAACACGTGTAAGACAAATGCAAGACAGATGCCGTACTGTGGAACTTTCAGGGCAAAGACACAAGCAGGTGGAATACCCCGCCACCAGAACGTTATGCAGTCCTTTTTTGGATAAAGCAAAACAAAAAAAAAGCGCTAGTTCTTCACCTTAAGGACATTGCACCAGTCCAATGGCCACACTACAGAACCAAAAGAGTTACTGCAAACAGAACAGACACAGGGTAAGGAATGAACCACGTTAATGTTATTATTTGATTTTTAGTCCTATTTTACAAAACCTGTTTAAATTCCAAAATGTCTGCCCCAAAATGCAATTATTAATTGAGAATAACAGAGTTGGACCCGGGGAACGACCAAGTGTCTCCCGATCTATCGTTTAGTTCAGGTTCAATCAGAGCTTCTTCATCTGCTGATTTCACCATGAGCCAAACTCCATTATTTAAACATTTCTTTAATCAGACATTGATTCAACAGCTCTTCTCCTCTGCATAAAATCAACACTGACTCACACAAAATGTAAAATAAATAAATAAATAAAACAAAAAGCGGAGATGTGTCACTAAAGCGGTCCTGGTGAGAGCCAATCAACACCCGACGTGAGGAGGCAGAGGTGGCATACGCACATGTACACTCTGAAATTACAATGTATTTTTAATCAAACCGTGACGCTACAGTTTATCAGCCCTCATACCTGTGCAAAGACAGATTTTCATTATTATTAACATCATCTGTAATGCATAACACCATCTGATGGTACCTGATTTCTTCACGTGTATTTTAGCAAAATGTGGCTTGCACCAGTACAGATGTATTGTTTAAGCAGCTAAACCACCAGTGTCTGTGTAATCCCTCAGTCGTCCAGGTCTGATCCATAGTAAAAGCTATTGTTCTCTTTTTAGCCTTTGTTTGCTTTGGATCTGAGGATGGAGTTATAGATGGAGGATAGATGATTTCAAAAATTTAAATTGCTTCCTTAACTCCCCTTTCAAACCATTTCTTTTCTCTGGCTAAGATCTGTACCTCACTATCTTCAAAGGAGTGGTTAGTGGCTTTGAGATGGAGATGTACGGCAGACTGGGGTCCAGAGGAGCTCTCGCGATGGTGTTGGTACATTCTCTTATGGAGTGGTTGTTTAGTTTCTCCAATATAACACTCACTGCATTCTTCACTACGCTGAATGGAGTAGACCACATTACTTTGTTTATGGCTCTGGGTTTTGTCCCTTGGGTGAACCAGTTTCTGTCTTAAAGTGTTTGTAGGTTTGAAATAGACCGGAATCTTAAACTGTCTGAAAATTCTCTGAAGCTTTTCAGACACACCAGCTGTGTAAGGAATAGTTACACCTTTCCTTCTAGATATCCACAAGCAGAGAGGGCTTTCTCCATGTGTTGTTCCTCCTTCACCGGAGTTATCTGTACACTACAACACAGGGCTCAAAGTGGTTTCACAAACAGAGGGAAAGATGAAGGAGGAACAACACGTGGAGAAAGCCCTCTCGGCTTGTGGATATCCAAAATGGGCCATCAATAGAGCGAAGAGAGCTAAAAAACAGGACAAAGGGAATCTGAACCTGAAGCTGGTGTGTCCGAAAAGCTTCAGAGAATTTTCAGGTCGTAGGAAGCTGGGTCGGAGGCTGAGGTGTTCAAACCGGTCGTAGGAAGCTGGGTCGGAAGCGGAGGTGTAAGGTGTGTCCAAGAAACGGGATCTGGCGAAAAACAAACTAAGAACTACAAACAGAACCAAAAAGCAAACTGAGCCAAGCAGAACTGTACCATGGAGAATACACTGAAGGTACATAGACGATCTGGCAGCGTGTGTAGCCATCAGCAGCTCCTTTGTACTCCAGAGGTGAAGCTGATCGGTTGTAGGTGTGTAGTGGGTGGTGCCAGAATCTCCGCCCAGCTCCAGGCACAGACACAGAAGGCAGGAGGAAGACAGCACAGAAAACAAGAAAAAACTTGAATCCTGACAGAGCATTACATTGGAGAAACTAAACAGCCACTCCATAAGAGAGTGAGTAAGATAATCGTGAGAGCTCCTCTGGACCCCAGTCTACCATACATCTCCATCTCAAAGCCATTAGCCACTCCTTTGAAGATAGTGAGGTACAGATCTTAGCCAGAGAAAAGAAATGGTTTGAGAGGGGAGTTAAAGAAGCAATTTTTGACAATCCTTCCTTGAACAGGAATGGGGGCCTTAGACATCATCTATCCCCCATCTATAACTCCATCCTCAGACCCAAAGCAAACAAAGGAAACAAAGAGAACAATAGAGCTAGCCAGGATGCCATTAGGTGTGAAAAACACCCATTAAGAATTCTGTGAAATTGTTAAGTATGTCTCAGGCACAATGCAAACTTAGTGTAGCTCAATAAACCTAGCCTACATACAGAAACTGAAAACAAAAACTTTCCAGTTTCAGCAAAGTTAGCCCCTCCCTTCAGATAGATATAAGGCAGTGTCCACCAGCAATCTGACCAGAACTGAAGAAGCGTCTTGGATGAGCAGCGAAACGTCTTCACTCCTACAACTTTTTGTCCAGTTGACAGATTCTACTTTGGCTTTTACTAAACCACCAGTGGTTTAGCACGGAGCGGGCACTTAGCAACGCTGTCGAGCAGAAGAAGAAAGTTAAAACTATACCTCAGAATATTCTCCCTAGAGATTGATATGCCTGGGCCATAATATTATAGCCAAAGAAACAACATTTTCATGGAGACAAGCAGGTGGAGGCCCTCCTCCAGGCCAAATAAGAGTCACGTTTGTGGAGATGCAAGCCTGCTCACAGTAAGGATGTACAATTTTCAGTGCATTAAACACAACTAAAATGAAAAAAAAAAAAAGCTTTTAGTTTAGTCTATGTTTGGCTAAAAGTTTACATACTGTGGCTTTAAGTACCAAAATTGAGTATTTTCCAAGGTTGGAATTCCATATTTGGAATACTCGACCGCGAGTATTATAGCAACCAAAGCGCCAATCCAGAGCAAGGCTGATGAAGGTAACCTTCCCACACCGGTGGTTTAGCACGGACATGGAGCCTGAAGTGCACCCATGATCACTTCCTATTTGGAACGCGGCAGCTAGCAGGTTAGCTATGTCCATTTATATATACAGTCTATAGTGTGCATCTAATTATAAAGCATTTTGTCTGAGAATCAGCAAGTGCATGTTGGCATGCTAGTTGTTGTTAGTTTTACCATCACGTCTGCTCTGGTCTGAGAGTTGTGAATGGAATGCATAAGGTAAGTGAGGAATAACTTTGGATCATAGCAAACTGTTTAAAATGAACAGTTTTTCATGTTTTTAAGAACGTAAAATTAGAGGCAAGAGAGGAGTTTTGCCATCACGATAAACCTAACAACTAGCATGCTAACCACACACTTCCTGATTCTCTGACAATAAAATGCTTCATAATTAGATGCAGGCAGTTCACAGCAGACTTATTTTGACCTCAAGAGCTGCTTATACAATATTAGGGCAAGACACATTTTGCTCAAATACATGAAAAAAAAAAAAAAAATCAGATACAGGCCTTTTAATAGTGATGAGCTATGACAGAAATCCTCCGTGCTTTTAGACACATATTTCTGTTCCTTTGGCACAGCATTGGAATGGTCCAGTCTCAAGGTCCCTGTAGATTTTCACATAGGCATTTTTCCCCCACACATTTAAAGCTACCTGACAGCAAACCTGCATCGTTTTGTGATCATTTCTGCGCTCTTAGCTGAATCTGGTATGGGCTGGCATTTAAAGTGAATAATATGTTTTCAGTAGAAGGACACATTTCTAACAGATGCACAGCTTACACGTTTCATTTCTATTATATATTTGTTTGTCAGATAAGAGGTATTATCTGCTGCCTGGTGTTTTTGTGTATTTAGTTGAAGGTTATATTTCACTATACTTCCATTGTCTTAAATGCCAAAGCTTTCCAATGTGAGTGCCGTCTGCGCATAAGAGGTTTAGTAATTTACCGCAAATTTTCCTGTCTTCAAGATGTCTCTTCACCGCTATTGCATGAGGAAATACATCCTTTTTAGAAAATAAATAAATAAAAAATTAAATCGTAATTCATCTAACTTTGTGTAGATTTGGTCAGTTTGTGTGAAAGACTTTACACAGAAGGAAGCCAATATACAGTAAGCACATTGATAAAGGAGGGTGTGCAGACACTGGAGGCAAGGTCGGTGAAGTGCCTTGCCCATAGACACAACACTAGTCAACATTACCAGTAGTGGACTGAGATGCTTGTTCTGGAAATTTAACTCATACTCTTTCTTTGTCTATTTCATTAGTAATTTACTTGAACATGTGGACATACCATGCATTCTTGTGATTTTAATTCTCTTTGATTCTTTAATCCTCAAATAATTAATTCTCAAAAAACACGTCTGTTTCCAGCGTGCTGTTTACCTAATGCAACTGCTATGCTAATAGAGTCATGTGTTCATTGTGAATGGCACAGATGCTCAGAACGAGTCCAGTCGGTGATGATTTATGATCTTAAAGAACACATATGAAGCAAAATTGACATTTTTGACCTTTTACATTGTTGTCCCCTCGTCAGAAACATACATAGAGTTGTATTTTTGCTTAATTCACACTTCATTAATCCACTAATCCAGAGTTGTCTTTTCTGAACACTCAAAAATTCTCCGTTTGCATCTTGCCTGTTTAGTTGCGTCATAGATAGAACTCCAGACTTCTACGTAGGCCTTACTTCTGGGGTCACATTTATTACATAAGTATCTGGAGAAAACTCAAACAGTCTTTTGTGAGCGCTCTGAGAAAGACAACCCTGTAAATAAACTAATGAAACAAGCCTAAATGAAGCAAAATACAACTCCAGATATGATTTTGATCTGCGATGAAAGGACAATATTATAACATGATTAACAGCTCAGCAAAGTCACTTTAGCATGGCACGTTTCTTTTAATAACTTGAATTGTTCTTAGTCTTTTATAGTACACAGGTTTAATTTGCCCATATGAAGCTCATTGTGAGTGCTTGAAAATAAAATAAAAATAAAGGCTATGCTTGCAGAGAGTGCCAGCTGCATTGCAAACTCAGCAAACTTTGCCTGGAGGTAAAGATTTACCAAGGACAAATAGTGGAATTGGCTCAGTGCTAAAAGCTACTTCACTTTTTCAGTATTAAAGAAGTACATCATCTGCAAATGTCACATACTGTTTTTACGTCTTCCTGCTAAATATGTATCTATTAACTGTAGACTCCAGGTTAAACACATATGGGTTCTATTATTTCCATTATGAAACAGTTTTTATAACTGTATTGCCCTTTACAATGAACAAAATGTGTTTATTACTAAGTACCATTATAAATAGCCTAATATGTCTTATTTAAAGAGGGGCTATTCTGCTAAATCGACTTTTTGGAGCTTGAAGAGGTTTTATATGTCAACCATACATGTTTGAGTAATATAGCGATCTCTTCTGGGCCCTATTCGAACCCTCCTTACAGTTAGCAATGTGATCCTGATCCCTTGTGCTCGGAAGGGGGACTGAGCAAAGCAAGGGGGACTCAGAGGGTACGAAACGAAACTGAAACATCACGTTAATATGCTGTTTTCGTTGAGTATAGCATTAATAAGCATACAATAAAGGTAACACGGTGATGTAAATATGTTATGAGTTAGCAGTTAATACCCCATAGAAGTATAATACCTCCTCTTTAAACTTATTCTAAACTTGTCCAGTTGAAAATATCAGGAGTTAGACATGTCCAGGACCTATCTCTGTGGTTTTGAAGCACACATCACGGAGCTCGTTAAAGATTCTTTCCTCCATTTTCCTCCTCCATTTCCTCTTCATCAAATCCAACTGGCTGTAATTATTCTCAAGGTCGGCACTGCACAGACTTATGCACTTTGAGCGTATGGTAAACAAGCTCTAAATTAAACATGTTTTAACCCTATTGCCTTGGCCCCTATGATCTAAACATCACTTTTCCCACTAGAAAAACCCATATATTTAAGCATAGAAAGTGCAGCTAGCGCACGCAGCCTTGTTAGCATTCAGCAGTGCAAACAGCCGCGTGTACAGGACCTTGGCTGAACAGAAACGCTCCATCGCTCGATACAACGCCCCTCCTTAAGTCTTCAAATGATGAATTATTCACAACCACAAAAATGTGTTATATAGCTGCATGTTGTTACCATGTTTATGTGGGTATATGGAAAATGGTTTTGGGCACTGAGACCACCTATGTTGATACTTTGCAGTGACGTCATGCTGGGGGTGTTCTACATGTACCTCTATGGTGGAATGTTCAGCAGTTACCATGGAGACAGACTGACCACATTAGCAAACGCTGCCAAAAAAGTTTTAAGATTGCCTGAAAAGAAGGGTAAAAAAACAAACAAAATGGCTTTAAATAGCACATTTTCAGGAGCCTGTGATGAACACGAGCGTGCGTGGTCCTGTTCAGGTGTTTCATTTTCAACAAAAAAGGTGAGTGTGACTAACTGAAAAACTGTTGGCTAATGCTAGCTAGCTTGTGACTGTAATTTTATGTGTGTGAGAGACTTGTTTATCAGCACAAATCATCTCACCATCTCACAAATCATCTGCTGTAGCTCCAACTAAATCAGCTCTTTCTCAGATCAGCTCGGATTAAGTCTCTTAGAGCTTCAGACAGAGTAGCGCCCTCACTAAGCATCACACCCCCAGGGAATGTTGATGACATCAGCTGTAAATTATTTAAGTTTAGTCAATATTTGGCTGAAAGGTTACATACTGTGGCTTTAAGTACTAAAACTGAGTATTTCTTTCACTACTGATGGTTGTTGCAAGTTGAGGTAAAATTGCTAAAAAATCTCTTTTCAATTTCTTTTTGTGGTAGGTCCCAGATTTACCAGTGCTTTTTAAGTTGAAATGACCCCTTATGTAACGTGCCTTGTTTGGCTCCTGCAGGCTGCTGAAGGCTGGTCTGATCATGGAGAGATTATTCAGTCGCTTTAAAAAACAGACACAAAAGAACCTGCTCCTTTAAGCTTTCTGCGTCTCTAAGCAACCGGCTAAACCCTGCTCTTTTCAAGAAAAACTCAAAATAGCTTCATTTCTTAACCTTTTTGGGTTTTTTATGACCATTATAATTATGCTAAAACAAATTTCCCTCATCAAAAACATACCTGGAGTTGTATTCTGCCCCATTCACGCTTTTTTGATGCATATTGTTTAGTAAGACCATTCCTCTGGAGCCGCCACAAACCACCCTGTTTGAAATGTCCCAGTATAAATCATAAATCATCACTAGACTGCTCGCCTCAATGGAGATGCTATTGCTTTTTCAGGAATGTTCCACAGTATGGTTTAAAACACATCTATTGCATTTAATCAATTATGGGTGTTTTTATTGCTCAAAAATACCTTGAAAATATGCATTTTTACTGTGAATGGACTTGCCTCTCCACGGGTTGGACATTTAACTTAGACAAGCAGGTGACAGTACCAGGCTATCTCCACCAGAAAAGTTACATAATGCTCTTTTAAAATGTGTTTTTCATGAGAGCTCTACCTTACCATACTGTGAGTTACTTACGTTTTCTAGTTCATTTATCTTACTCACTTCTTACTATCCTACTTCTGTTACTTCTACTGCTTGTTCAAAAAGCACTAGATCTGGCCCTGAGCTGCAGACAGTTCATATTAGATTTCATTGGATTGTTGAAAAGCATTTGTGTCTATGTAATGGTGCTGTGGTTTAAGTGCAGACTCCTTCAGCCTCAGAGAACAGAGTGCGGTGATATTAAACCTGGGCACATGAGGCATCTCTCACTGATCTCCCAGAGCAGTCCTCCTCCTCTTCATACACTCACACACCATTCTTTTTTATACAAAGTCTTCAACTGCAGCGCTTCTGTGTAGAATAGCACTTTCTGTTTGGCTATAATCTGTTTTTATTAGCTTAATGTCGCTGTATATTGTCCCTTCAAATAAAGGCTAAACTAAACCAATGGTGCACAGTATGGCATTAAACGTGTCTATCTCCATGGGGACAAGCAGGTCAGATCTGTGGTGAGCCTCTTCACAACATAGGCTGTATAAAGAAGTGGACTAAGAGAGTGTGATGCCACCCATAGCGTTTGGCTCCTGTCAAATGAAGCTCATCGAGGCTAGTGGTTATAGGGCTGAATTTGGAGCCGAATTCTATATTTTGAATTCCGACCGATCCAAAGAGCCAATCCGGAGCAAAGCTGTTGAAGGTAACGTCCTTTCCCGCCCACACTGCTGGTTCAGCAGGGAGCGAGCGTTTAGCAACGCTGCCAGTCAAACCTATTGCTAATGTTAGCAGGAGTGACCTCGAGGAATGAAGGCACCTGATTTGTCTGTTAATGAGCGAGAGTGACCTCAGGGAAAGAAGGTGCCCAATTTGTCTGCTATTAATGTTCACAACGACAGGAAGCCAAGACCAAAATGTTGACTGAAATCATAATGTTTACATTTTATTTTTCAAAAAATTGAGCATCGCTTACGTTTTTTTCTTTCCTTGTAATATATTGTCTTGACCAGTTTCGTAATATAGATCATTTTGTGATACACTGTGCAGTACTAGTTGATTTTTACCTACGCATTTGTACAGAATAATTGGTGATTTTTTTCTGGCTCTAAGTTCAGACCAAAATTGAATAGTCATGATTATGTAATTAAAATAAAAGGGTTCTGTCTGAGGAAGAGAGCATTTATCAGAAGATTTGAGCCAGAATTCAAAAGCTTCTGGGAACAGAAAGATGTTGCAACAGAGCGGCCAATCAGGGTAATAGAGACTAGAGGCCCCTATAATAACTTAATACACTACAATTATTTCATCAGATACTTGTATTGTTTTTGCTATAGTAAGACACTCATGCAAGCTATAATCTAAAGTCTAATGTACAAATTTCCCCATATTAAATTTTTTTTATTTGACTTTCTCTAGTAGAATGAATAACTACTAATCGCTAATTAATGGTTCATTCTGCTATTATCCTGCTTTCTGTCCGTGACTTGAAGTATTTTCAGTATTATTGTTTATCGCAATATTTCTCTGTAGCAATATATCGTGCGTCAAAATGTGTTATCGTGACAAGACTAGTCGACAAAGACTCGCTGAGTGCTGAGGCCATATATTTTCTTTGTTGGTTTGTTGTTGTTATGCCACATGCAGACTTAAACCATGTCCTTGAATACATTATCCCTGCTCTCTTACTGTAGATCATGGTCACAGAGCAGTGAAAACTAAAAACCTCCACATATGGTATGTACCTTGCCCTGGCTCCTCCATCGGTATGCATTATTCAGACCTCCTCCCCACTGCCCAAAAGGAATTTTATGACAACGGCATTTAGTAAAACACTGACATACTTTACTGCATATTACGAGTCCATTACAAGTACATGTATGAAGTAATATATGCTGAATGTACTACACAATAGGAGTTATGGTTATTTCCTGCATGTACTTATACATGCATAAGTTATGATAATGTATGCTTGTTTGGATGTAGTGAAGGTCGATGTTTAGGTTATAGCTGCTTTACATTGCTGTGTGTAGTCAGTGTGAGAAGCCAGTCTGCTAAATATTTAATGCAGAATGGTGCATTCCACTTTGGTCAGATGTGCTCAGAGTATTACATGTTGGACGTGATTAAACTTGGGACTCCTGTACACCAGGAGGCAGCATCGAGGGGAAACAGCTACACAACTGCTGTGCTCAGCGCAGAAGGCCTGGTGGAGAGGCTCTCAAACTGTGGTATGGATATAGGGAGTGCACACAATGCCACATATGTACACTACTACACCCCTCATGGGGCACACAGTTCTGGTTAAAGCAGACATATGATCTGCTATAGTTATAATCTACATCACTCATGGGTCATTATTGTTATATTTTGGACAATTTAAATCACCATATTGATCTGACATGACTTAATAAAGGAAACAACTTTGAGCGGTTAAGGAGAAGAGGAAACAACTATAACATGGTTAAAAGCCAATCTACCTGATGGGGATTTTGTTTGTTCTGGATTAGTCTTGGTTCAGGTCCTGTTCTTGTTTCTAATTCTCCAAAATGACACAAACAAAATGACAGAACTAATTGCTAGACCAGAGGTGACCAAACTATGGCCCAGAGGTCAACTGTGATTCTCAGAGCAATTATTTTTGGCCCTCAGCCTGATGGTGAATTGACCCAAATGACCAGTGAATACAATTTACAAGTTAAATCCTTTTAACATTATAACCACAAGAACAAACCTTTAGATGTGAGACAGACTTCAACTTAAACATGCTTTATGTTTGCCTGAACAGCCAGACCCTTCTGCGTTCTGCTTGAATCCAGAAGGGTCTGGAAGTGGATAATAGAGGGTGACAAACCTCCGTCCTAACTTGAGACAATCCAACCACAATCGTTAATTTGTGTCACGTGTCTCTCAAATACAGGAGACATCTCCTCTAGAAAATTCTTGTATCATTCAGAACAAAATAAATACAGTTGAAACCAGAAGTTTAGATACACTATATAAAAAGACACATACACTTTTTTTTATCACTGTCTGACAAGAAACCAGACTAAACTTTTCCTCTTTTAGGTCAATTAGGATTACCAAAATTATTTCTATTTGCTAAATGCCAGAATAATGAAAGAAGGATTTTTTTTTTTGACAAATTTTCATTACTTTCTACAAAGTAATAAGTTTACATACATTTCTTTACCATTTGGCACCATTGCCTTTAAACTGTATGACTTGGGTCAAATATCCTTCCACAAACTTCTCACAATAGTTGGCAGGAATTTTCACCCATTCCTCCAGACAGAACTGGTGTAAGTGAGCCAAGTTTGTGGGCCGCCTTGCTCGCCCTTGCCTTTTCAGGTCTGCCCATTAATTTTCAATAATATTGAGATCAGGGCTTTGTGATGGCCACCCCAAAACATTGACTTTGTTATCCTTAAGCCACTTTGTGACCAGTTTGGCAGTATGCTTCGGGTCATTGTCCATTTGGAAGACCCTTTTGCACCCAAGCTTTAACTTGGCTGATGTCTTCAGTATTTTCATGTTATGTTCTTTCCTCGTGATGCCATCTATTTTGTGAAGTGCAGCAGTCCCTCCTGCAGCAAAACAACCCCACAACATGAAGTTGGAATGGTGTGCTCAGGCTTGCACGCTTCCCCCTTTTTTCTCCAAACGTAACAATGCTCATTAAGCATTGTTACGTTCAATTTTGGTTTTGTCAGACCATAGGATATGTCTCTAAAAAATAAGGACTTTGTCCCTGTGTGAATTTTCAAACTGTAATCTGTATTTTTTATGTTTCCTTTTGAAGTAATGGCTTCTTCCTGGCAGAGTGGCCTTTCAGCCCATGTCGGTACAGTGCTCGTTTCACTGTGGATAATGACACACTCTTACCAGCTTCAGCAGCATCTTCACAAGGTCTTTTGCTTTTGTTCTTGGGTTGATCTGCACATTTCGGACCAAAGCACATTCATCTCTGGAACACAGAACTCATCTCCTTCCTGAGCAGTATGATGGCTGGACATTCCCATAGTGTTTATACTTGCGTATAATTGTTTGAACAGATGAACCTGGCAGGTTTAGGCAGCTGGAAATTACACCTAAGGATGAACCAGACTTGTGCAAGTCCACAATTCTCTTCCTGACATCTTGAATGATTTCTTTTGACTTTCCTATGATGTTAGACAAAGAAGCAGTGTGTTTCAGGTGTGTCTTCAAATACATCCACAGGTGTGGCTCTAATTAATTCAAATGTTGTCAATAAATCTATCAGAAGCTTCCAAAGACATGACATCATCATCTGGGTTTTCCCAAATAGTTTAAATGCATATTAATCTTACTGTATGTAAACTTCTGACTTTGAAGAAAGTCATGAAAAATTGTCTCTCATTATTCTGGCATTTAGCAAATAGAAATAAATTTGGTAATCTTAACTGACCTAAAATTGGAAAAGTTTAGTCTGATTTCATCTTAGATGTGTCTTTTTATATTGTGTATGTTAACTGGTTTCAACTGTAACTTCTTTTACCTGAGATAAATAAGAGTTAGGTGCTTTGATTGTTGATTCTGCAGAAATCTGCTGTTTCTTAGTTCTTTATATTGTGTTTTTTCTCTCTTTTTGACTTGTAGGCAGCCATATTTGTTTTTAGCATGGGTGTCTCTGATTGGTTGATCCGCCTGTCAAAGACGCATTCTGAAATCGGGGAGACATGATTCGCTCCAAATCCACTTGTCTTGGTAAAGTTTTGTCAATGTGTGTGGTTCTGGCTTGGACAAAAATAAAGAGAAAATATTATTAATATCGCCTCTCCACAGATCTGATCTGAACTGGCCTGGTGGTATCACTCGCTTGTCTCCATGGAGGTAGATATGTAATGTTAACTGCGTTTAAAATGCAATGTTTTTGCGTGGAGACATTTGTGGTTGAAGTAACAAGAAATAATGCAAACTATTCTTCAAAAAACACAGGCTCTTTATGAATAAAGTGTAAAGTTTTTGAAGAAAGTAGTTTTTTTGTCCTAAAAACGTGTGCTTCTTTAATACAGTGTTTGACATCTTTGACGCCCAAAACTGATGCTGTCTGAACCTTAAGGCGAGCTCCATGAGAAACTTTAGTTAGAAGAATCTGAGAAACTGCCTAAAGCGGCGCTACACCTCATTTCTTGTAAAGTTAAATGTGACTAAAGTTCTAAATATTGAATGCTTTTGTTTCTAAGCTGGATCTAAAGAGCCCATTGAGCGCTCCACACAGGTCTGGAACAGTGTGTTCAGTGATTTATGTTAATACTGGGCTAAATGGACTGTGGACCGGGCATTTCCCTGCAGCTCAGCCTCTGTGGAGGATCTATTTGAGAGGGAAGAAGGGAGGGAGAGAGAGGGAGGAGAGGGAGGGAGGAGGGGAGGGGGAGGGAGGG
>KN471890.1:0-16112 GCA_000787095.1 Periophthalmodon schlosseri
TATAAAAATGTGACCGTTTTACCATTTTCTTTCACTTTCACCAAGTGAAATAACTGAAATGAACTAATGAAACATACAGTCAGTGCTGGATGAAGTACTCAGTTTTGTTACTTAAGTAAAAGTACAATACAGAGGTAAAAAGTTATTGAAGTAAAAGTATCACATGAAAAAAATCTACCTAAATAAAAGTATTAAAGTTCTTGTTTAAAAATGTACTTTAAGAATGAAAAGTAAAAGTCACACACAAGTGTTGTTCATTTGTTAAAGTGTAAATGTAGTGATATTGATTAAAAATGACACATATTTTGTTCAACAGAAACAATACAAATCAATGTATTAATTTTTTTTCTTATGAATTTTGTGTGTTTATTTTTGTTTTGCTCAAAGTTGAAGCTTGAACTTGAAAACTTTAGTCAGGATGTTACCACGAACAAGGTAAAAATAACCCCTCAAATCATATGAAAAGTACTTTTTACTTTTCAGTCCTGTTCAAAAATGTAGTGGAGCAGAAAGTACAGATACTGCTCTCAAATGTAGTGAAGTAAAAGTAAAAAGTATCCACTGTAAAATGTACTTAAGTAAAGTACAGATACCAAAAAATTCTACTTAAGTACAGTACTTTACTACTTGTACTTCGTTACCTTCCACCGCTGCACACAGTAGTAGCTTTAAATAAAGGTGTATTCTGGATATGGCCACTAGCATCTTGTCTAAACTCTGTAGAAGTCATTGTGCCGGGAGACGCAGTCTGGCAGTGAAATAGGGTCCAGTCTGGGTTATGTCACATCTTGGAAAAGGAAGTGTTGTCATACTCAGGCCAGTCTTAATCTGCAGCAGCCCTTAATGACATTTTAATACGACTTACTCCACCAAATTCAAACTAGTATTCACTTGTTTTTGTCTCAGCTGTGGTCTGCAAATAGTAACTAAGGCTTAAGAACACATACATTTATAATGTTGACCTTATATATCTGTCTATTCGTCCTGTCCTGGTTTGTCTGGCTTGTAAATAAAACAGAAGTGTACCGATTTTGAACTGTAAAAATCCTATAATCTCATATGATATAATGATACATGTTTAGTTCTGACAAATATAAGTAGAACATAGAGAGGTCTTTGAAAACAGCAGAACTACTGTACTTTCAGGGGTGGATGAAGTACCCAGCTTTGTTACTTAAGTAAAAGTACAGATACAGAGGTAAAAAGTTACTCAAGTAAAAGTAAAAGTATCACATGAAAAAATCTACTTAAGTAAAAGTTTTAAAGTACCTGTTTAAAAATGTACTTTAAGAGTAAAAAGTAAAAGTATTTCACACAAGTGTAAATGTAGTGATATTGATTAAAATGATGCAACAGAAACAATATGAATCAGTTTCTTAATTTTTCTTATGTATTTTGTGTATTTATTTTTGTTTGCTCAAAGCCGAAGCTTGAACTCGAAAACTTTAGTCAGGATGTTACTACGAACATGGTAAAAATAACAACTCAAATCGTATGAAAAGTACTTTTTACTTTTTAGTCCAGTTCAAAAATGTAGTGGAGTAGAAAGTACAGATACTGTTCTCAAATGTTGTGAAGTAAAAGTAAAAAGTATCCACTGTAAAATGTAATTAAGTAAAGTACAGATACCTAAACATTCTACTTAAGTACAGTACTTTACTACTTGTACTTTGTTACCTTCCACCGCCTCATACAGTAGTAGCTAGTAGGATGTTGCCACAAACATGGTAAAAATAACCAGTCAAATTATATGAAAAGTACTTTGAAATTCATAGCTGAATTTCATAGTTGCAAGCCGTGGATTTTCATGTATGTGTTTATACTGTGGAAAAATTACTATGTGACCATTTTGAACCCAAATCAGATTTTTAAAAATAATTGCAAGTGAGTACAGCGTTATGGGCGTGGATTTTTGGCAGAGGTGGGTAGAGTAGCCAATAGGGATGTGACAAGATTTCGTGCCACAAGATCTCACGAGAGCAAATGAGATTTTTGCCCCATATGTTTGCATTTGGATTGGACAAAAAACGTGTTAAATGCTGGTGAGTAACATTTTGAGAAGCTGTGGTTTGAAAAAGCAGTGCTACAATGACAGAAAAAGTACTCAATAAAACATGTTTAAAGAAAGTACAGGCCAAAACTGACATAACCCTGTAACCCTGCATTATTAGTCTGTCTACATCGCCAAAGCTGAAAATGCTTTGTTCCACCTTGTGATGTCACGAAGCGGTAGTTTTCAAGTTAACAGCTACATTTACCTTTAGTTCAGTAGAGATTGGCAAGTCCAAGGCTGAAATCATCCGAATGATTCTAGTGAAGGTGTGTGAAGTTTAAAAACACAGTGGAGCACTTCCTTTATCACCACATGACATCACAGGGAGGAATAGAGTGTTTTCTGTTTGAGTAAACATGTGTGAATGAAACAAAACACAACTCAAGGTATGTTTTTGATGAGGAAACAACATTAGAACATAGATCAGAAAATAGAGTCATATGGGCCTTTAAACTCATAACTTTACTCCCAGTTGGAAATAATAATTTTTTAAAGATGGATACACTGTACCTCCCAGTATCAAAATCTATATGTGAAAAGTAAACACCAAAGTGCAACACAACACTGGGGCACCTGGGAGGGCATCTGATGTAAACCCATGTGACCCAAATGATTTCTGCACAAACTCAAAAAAGCAAAACTGAAAAAAAAAATTATAAAGATTTGCGCCACATCCGGACGACCCTAACAGATGCCATTTCAGAGGTGTTTACATATTTAAATGCAGAAATAATTGATACAGAAATTCCAAATCAATAATTTATAGTGCGATAAAAATGTGTTGCTGTGACCACAGAGGCGGGTCGGACAAACTCACAAGAGACTTTCCTGGAATAGAACCAGCTCAAACATTCATTATCAGACGAGCAGAAGCAGCAGAGGAGGAGGATGGAGCTATGCGGGCTACTCTCAATCCTATAGGAGCAGACAGGAGACACAAGGCTATTTTAGGAGGGGACTTGTCAAACACAGACACAGTAGGAACCTTTAGTCAACTATGGGGCGTTCACATGGGACCAGCGAGCACAGACGGACCGCTAATTTGCACCCGTGCTAACATAGGTTTTCACTTCAGGGGCAGAAAGATTGTTGGAATTTTACAGTGACACGATTAACCCTGTGTGAAAGAGCTTGTTAATAGTTGATGTAAAGCAGATAGAACATGTTGTGCAGTGGTTTGTGGTAAGTACTTAGACATGAACTAAGGCGGGAAACCATCTGGCTGAAGGGGATTGTAGATATAGGCAATACAAGCTTTTTTTTTATTGTAAATTCATAGTATAAAAAAATCTTAATCTGAAATATATACTGACTATCGATCAGACCAAGCCCAGTCTGAAACCTTTACTTCATTATATTTTGTATGTTGTAGGATATGATGTGTATGATACGATATAAGACTGTATATGAATAGTACGGCGGAGTATATGGGTCACATAAAAAAAATAAATAAAAATATGCAGGTGCTACGAGAATAAAGTTGTAACATTTCGGCATTAAAGTCATAATTTTACGAGAATTTTAGTCGTAAGGCAAGGCAAGTTTATTTGTATAGCACAATTTGTACACAAAGTAATTTAAAGTGCTTTACAGAATAAGAAAGACATTAAAATCACAAAACAACAAATCGAAACATAAATAATCACCATAAAATGAACATTAAAAGAGAAGAGTGCAGAATAAAAACCCTTCAGTCATATGCACAGCTAAACAGAACCGTTTGGAGCCTGGATTTAAACATTGTCAAAGCAGAGGCCTGTTTCACATCTTCAGGAAGACTGTTACAGGTTTTAGCTGCAGAAAACTGAAACGCTAATCCCCCATGTT
The DNA here is from genome assembly GCA_000787095.1 of Periophthalmodon schlosseri. Lineage (NCBI taxonomy): Eukaryota > Metazoa > Chordata > Actinopteri > Gobiiformes > Gobiidae > Periophthalmodon > Periophthalmodon schlosseri. The sequence goes on from KN471890.1 coordinate 3,881, forward strand.
TAGCCCTGGTTTAGTCCTGGTTTAGTCCTTAGCTGCAGAAACTGAAACGCTAATCCCCCATGTTTAGCCCTGGTTTAGTCCTGGTTTAGTCCTGACTCTGGACACCAGCAGGAGGCCGGTCCCTGAAGTCCTCAGAGTGCGAGATGGTTCATATGGCACTAACATGTGGGAGATGTAGTCGTAGCCAAAGTAAAGATGGAATTTTATCAAGATTTAGGGGCTGACATGTCAAAACTCAATAAGCAATTCAGCAGTGCAAAAGAATGGGGCTTATCTGAGTTAAAAGCTTAAATAAATCCTATGTACGATGGATGTACAACTTTATATTTCTGGCCTTTTAAACATTAACAACAGTTGAATCATTTCCCCGTGAGTGACCCCCATGCGCCTCTGTGTAACTCTGAGCACTAATGACCACGACACCGACCATGCTTCAATCCAGATACAGGTGTAGTAGTCCAGGATGTTCCAGTAGTTTACAGAGCTGCTTTTACAATACATCTGTACAGAGCCAAAACATTTGACTTTATTTTTACATGAAACTTTCTGGTGCTGCCGCTTTAAGTTACCAGCACAGTGTTGCAATCACGGTTGAATAAAATAAATCTACGCGTTTATGTTTTAACCCGATTAATTTTGGGTTATATCATCTAGGCTTTCATTAAAATACATGTATGTAGCATTAAAAAAAATTGTGTACAGAAGAAGAATTATAGGTCTTGTGTAATCATCTCAATCTCTCTCCTACAAGCTACTTTCATTTTATCAATGGCAAACATCTGTGTCCCTTTGACATGCAATAAACCCAACAAAAATCCACCTCTCTAACTCCCCACCAGACTAGATTCCCAAATAACTCACTGTATACTCTTGGGGCACGCGCTGCACGTAACAATGCCATATGACTCCCATAGGAACTGTCTGCAGCTTGTCAAAGAGGTCAAAGTTCAAAGGGTCAGCTACTGAACAGTTTCCCCGAGGCTTGGAACAGTCCCGTGGATCATTAGGCTTAGACTCCTTTCTGGCCAATACAGGACGTCCTGACATTAGCTTAAAAGTCAAAGAGGATAAAAGGTTAATGGACGTGTTTCTCCAGAGGTCACGCTAACGAGTCACAAGCTACAGCGTGTGGTAAACAGAGAAATTATTATTTTGAAGCATAAATGTGACCTGTGGACTTCTGCGTTGTTGTTTCTAAAGCATGTGGTGCATTAAGGAGCCGCGGGAGACAGCGGGAACTTTTAGAGGCGATCTCCATTTAATCTGGTTCACAATAATAGAAAATAGGATCAACATGTGCCGCTGTTTATCGGTCCAGCCCAAACTACAGGGGAGAAGATAATGGACAGAGTTAGCGTCTCCTCCATAGACTGTACGTATAAATGGATATAGCTAACCTGCTAGCCACCGCATTCCAAATAAGAAGTGCTCATGGGCGCGCTTCTGGCTCCATCAACTGGCTCCAGTTCACTTTACATTGAAAAATTGTCGCCCCTCTCTCTGTAACTGCTGCAGTGAGCCTCGTCATTTTGGTCTTAAAATGTTCATATTAACCCGCTCTACATGATCCTCATATTTTTATTTTGCCATTGTGTCCGTAAATAAAGATATGAACATTAATAACAGCCTCACTCTGGATTGGCTGGAGCGTCACTTGACTGGAATCGAAGGCTATGGGTGACGTCACACTCACTTAGTCCACTTCTTTATACAGTCTATGATCTCCCCGCACACATCTTTACATGAATAAATTAAAACAACTGTGAACTTAAATACAACTAAAATATAATTATGGATGTAAATTAAGGCAAAATAATCACAAAAGGACACTTAAACCATGAGGCTACAATAGATGACTGACCTCTTCCCAGTACTGGTTTTACAAAGGGAAGAGGCAGCAGTCAAACCCCGAATTTACACCAGGGGCAAAGGTCATGCGAAGAAGAAACAAAAACACAGAAGAAGCAATTGGAGGACCAAGGCTACACAGTAAATCAAATGCCAGGTCTGAACAAAAATGTAATGGTATCAAGGGGAGCTGGAATTGCACCTCAAACCAGAGAGTCAGTGGATCTGATAGCTCTACCAATGATGTTTACGTCGAGAGCGGGATTCAAACCACCAACCTTCAGATTAGTGGACAAACACTCTACCAACTGAGCTACTTTCGCAATATTTTGTGTAATTATCATTATCAGCTCCATCGACTCTGGCTCCAATTCACTTTACATTAAAAAAACTGTTGCTCCTCTCTCCATACTTCCTGCAGTGAACCTTGTCATTTTGATCTTAAAATAATAAAAGGAAAATATGTCAACTGGACAAAAAGTTGTAGGAGTGAAGACGTTTCGCTGCTCATCCAAGCCGCTTCTTCAGTTCTGGGTCTGGGTCTTAAAATGTTTGTATTAACCCGCCCTACATGATCCTGGTATTTTTATTTCACTACTTTGTCCTTAGATCAAGATATGAACATTAATAACAGACAAATCAGGTGCCTTCTTTGCCTGAAGTTGCTCCCGCTAGCATTAGCGACAGGTTTGATTGACAGCTTTGCTAAGCTCCTGCTCCCCGCTAAACCAGCGGTGTAGGTGGGAAGGGGCGTTACCTTCAACAGCCTCGTTCCGGATTGGCTCTTTGGTTGCTGTGATACTTGCGGAATTCCGAATGTGGAACTCGGCTTGAAATGGGCCCCTATAACTGCTAGCGTCGATGAGCTTCATTTGACTGGAGCCGAACGCTGTGGGTGACGTCACACTCACTTAGTCCACTTCTTTATACAGTCTATGGTAATTATATAGTTACATATGAACCGGTTACATAAAGGATGAAAAAGTACATAAACATTACTGCAAAGATATTATATATGGAACAGGTGAATGTGTCTATTGTGCTATCAGTATTTATGGCAAAAAAGTTTGAATTTAGTCTGTTTAAATTGGGGTATAGATCTGAGATGCACAGTAAACATCACCCTTCTCCCCACGCCCTGTTTAAACATCGTCACTGCATCACATGAATCCCTATGAGGCGAAATCCAGTGTTTTATAACAGAGGAAATCCTTTCATATCCTGTGCACATTTAAAAAGAGGTTTTGGGATCTGGGCTGATGCAATGATTTAGAAAGAATCACTTCAATTTCATCTGTTTACTTCCATTGCACAATTGACATGATCAGCACGATATCAAGAAGTTTCAAATCCTGACTTGTATGAATACTAGTTGTTGATGTTTTTCAGTTTCACTGTCTCTGGGCTGAAGGTAAATTGGTTGTGATGGTAATTAAATAATAACAGTTAAAGGGTCCATTTACGCTGTTTTCTGGTCTATGTCATAATGTTGTTTCCTCATCACAAACAGACCTGGAGTTGTGTTTTGTTTCATTCACACATGTTTAACACACAAACCCTGCATATATTACACAAAATTGACTCTTGTGAGCTTTAAGACATGTTAGAATGTTGTTACCTCCTCAAAAACATACCTAGAGTTGTGTTTTGTTTCATTCACACATGTTTGAGTAACACTTTATTATTAGTCTGTCTACATTTCCAAAGCTCAAAATGCTCTGTTCCACTTTGTGATGTCATGAAGCGGTAGTTTTCAAGTGAACAGCTCCTTTTACCTAGTTCAGTAGAGATTGGCAAGCTTCCTTTTCCTAGTTCAGTAGAGATTGGCAATTCCAGGGCTGAAATTATCCAAATGAAAACACAACTCCAGGTCTGTATGTGATGAGGAAACAACATCATAACACAGATCAGAAAATAGTATAATATGGGCCCTTTAAGAGTTTTCACTTGTACTAAACAGATTGAAGAGGTGGGTTTTGCTCGGCTCTGAGATGCGGAAGTGAAGAACTTAATCTTGTCTAATTGTCCCGTCTGGAAGTCTGCTCCAGCGAACACACCGTCTGTTTATTTATGGGATATTACTCAGCGAGCACAAGAGGCAGGGAATATAGACCGGACTTACTCACATACAAAAACATAACATTTAACAAAATCATAAATGCTTCAGGTGAGCTTCACAGGTTTTGAATGAACTATAATACAGACATGGGCTTGTTAGTGCTAATGAAGAACTCTGCAGAATATAGTAGCTGCTTTTCACAGCCTGGCTTTTCAAATTTAATCAGGCACGAAACTGTACCCAATAACATTAGCTAAATTAATAGAGTTTTCATCACATAAAATGAAGGCATACAGAATGTTTGGATGTCTTATTAGTATTAGTATTAGTATTAGTGTTTGGTTGCAGGGGCGGTGCCTGACATTTCTGTTGGTTGGAGGAGCTATGGAGGTGCTAGTTCTTCAATGGGGGCGCTCACTTTACAGGTTAATTTAGAACCTTTTACGAACCTGAGCGCACCTGTATCTGTGTAATCCCTCAGTCGTCCAGGTATGATCCATAGTAAAAGAAATGTTGTGAGAAGGGAGTTAAAGAAGCAATTTTTGTTAGGAAAGACAATCCATCTTTGAACAGGAATGGGGGCCTTAGACTTCATCTATCGCCTATTTATAACTCCATCCTCAGACTATATCTAAACAAAGAAAACAATAGGGCTAGCCAGTATGTTAATAGCCAGTATGCTAATAGGTGTGAGAGCATCCATTAGAGGCCTGAACGAACGATTATGTAAAATATGACTCAGGCACATTTCACACTTAGTGTAGCTCATTAGACCTAGCTAACAAACAGAAACTGTAAACAAATAGGTGTTTTAGTTTCAGTGTAGTTAGCTCCTCCCTTCAGACAGATATAAGGCAGTGTCCACCAGTGATCTGACCAGCACTCACTCTAAAACTTTGTGTCCAGCTGACAGATTTGAATTTTTCTTTTACAAAGTTTAAATGTAGTCAGCCCCTGTTGTGATTTATAAAAGACTAATATGGAATTTTTTTTTTTTTTTTACTGTAGTCTTATTTTGAACATCCTATAGTTGCCATTTGAACATTTTTTGTCATGATTGGATGTGCTATGAAAATAGGTTGAAAGTCTTTGGGGGAGCTATGGGGGAGCATTGGCAATTCTAGGGGAGGCTAGTGCCCCTGTTTGGATCTACTTGAGGCAGTACGACTTTCCGCTATGGAGAATTTTGACACAGTGGAACAGAGGCAGTAAACCATGCATGAATGGCTAAATGACAACAAAGCGTCTTGGTCCCAAAGGACTATAAACGAAGCAGTACAAAGGTGGCATCTGATTTACTGAAATAAACAACACAATGTAATCACATTCAGTCATCAATAAGAACAACTCCAGTCCATCCAGTTCAAAGGCATCGCAGAGGCCAACCAGCTATGTGCTAAGTAGCTACCTGCTAACTAATATCCATAACGTGGTTGTTTCCGAAAATCCAAAAAGACCGTTTAAAATGCAAGATTCTGCTCAATGTTTGAATAACTTTGCAGTTTATAAAGTTTCAGAAACAGATTTTAAATAAAATGATGATGATTTGTCATTAGTTACCACGGAGCTGACTATCCCCAAGCAAGCTTTCGAAATTTGATTTTTTCAATTTATTTTTTCTTGAAGTCTGTGAGAAAAATGAATGGGAAATTTCGTTCCAGAACCGCGGGGTGAGCGGTCAATGCTGATCTCCATTACTGAACCAAATCAGAACTAGTTGTGAAAGAGTGAGCTAAAAATGTAAATATTGCCATGACATTATTGCAATCAAAATCCCAATTCATGGCTTGTGACTGCACATCAAAATGAAATTATGAGAAATAATTTTCATTTTTGTATGACATCTTTATCTGCAGATGTAGGTAGCTTAGGTGGGCGCTGTAGCTGATTTATACTTGTCTTAAAAATGTGAAAAACAGAACAAGTTCATTTTAAATGGATTGCAGTGGTCCAAAGTTATTCCTCACTTACCTTATGCATTCAGAGCATCATAATTATTCACAGTGATGAGTTTATAAGTGCTTTTCGGTTTTCACAACGCTCAGAGACCAGTGCAGTGTGGCTTTGTGTTCGGTGCTGTCGATACATACAGACTGGTGGTATCCTGTTCTGCACATCAGCAGTGCTATAGGCAGGGGTGAAAGGCTAACGAAGTACAAGTAGTAGAAGTACTGTACTTAAGTAGAATTTTTAGGTATCTGTACTTTACTTAAGTACATTTTACAGTGGGTACTTTTTACTTTTACTTACATTTGAGAGCAGTATCTGTACTTTCTACTCCACTACATTTTTGATCAGGACTGAAAAGTAAAAAGTACTTTTCATATGATTTGAGGGGTTATTTACCATGTTCGTGGAAACATCCTGACCAAAGTTTTCAAGTTCAAGTTTGGCTTAGAGCAAACAAAAATAAGAAATTGATTCGTATTGTTACTGTGACCAAAATATGTCTCATTTTAATCAAACCACTACATTTACACTTTATTTACACAATTTACACAATTTTTGTGAAATACTTTTACTTTTTATTCTTAAAGTACATTTTTTAAAGTACTTAAATACTTTTACTTAAATCATATTTTTTCATATAATACTTTTACTTGAGTAATTTTTTACCTCTATATTTGTACTTTTACTTAAGTAACAAAATTCAGTACTTTATCCACCACTGGCTGTACATAACAGTGTTTTATGTGTAGGCAACAGCCCAAAACAATCAAAAGTTTGTTTATGATTGAAAAATGACAAATGGAATGCCTCATAGTCGTAGTGTAGATTTTTCCCATAATTTTGCAAATATGTCTTTAAAGGTTTACTATGGTGAATCACGTTTCAGTTTTATGCAGCTAAAAGACAGGCCTCTACTCTGACAATGTTTAAATCCAGGCTCCAAACGGTTCTGTTTAGCTGTGCATATGACTGAAAGGTTTTTATTCTGTCTCTCCTCTTCTAATGTTCATTTTACGATGATTATTTATGTTTTGATTTGTTTGTATTGCGATTTATAATAAACTTGCCTTGTCTTGCCTTGTTTTGTAATTTTTTCCAGTGGAGGATCCACCATCTTCTTGTCTCCATGGAGTATAGCTCTCTTGTATTTGTTTAATTACAAGTGTTTTTATTTACCTGGGAACGCCTTGGGGTCCCACCGGAGGAGCTGGAGGAACTGTCTGGGGTGACAGAAGTCCAAGAGTCCCTGCACAGAGTGCTGCCCCCATGACCCGGCCATGGATAAGTGGAAAAGAATGGATGGATAGTGTTTTTATTGCTCAAATACCTTAAAAAATGCATTCTTACTGTAAGCAGGGCCGTCTCTCCATAGATTTGTAACTTGTCTCCATGGCAATAGACACATTTAATGCCATTCTGTGGAGCATTCAAGGCCTTCAACAACATTTCTATAGAGAAAAGCAACTGTCAGACCCTCCGCCAGAAAAGTTACACAGTACACCTTTAAACAACACTATTCAGAGTGTGAAAGAGACTAAAATAAACCAGTCGGATCCCTAGACTTGATATAGAGCATAGACCAGCTGACCTGAATATTTCTTGATTCAAACACATGGGAACAGGTAAGCCCTTAGAAGAATTACCGCTGTTACTTTTTCTCATATTTACCATGTTTCAAATTACCGTATTCTTGAGTGTTTGGAGCAACCGAATCTCCATCGCATGTGTTTGTGTGAATACAGTCTTTGTAGTTGTACTGTATATCTGTGCATATCTCGTGTCTGTGTGTATGTTCTTAAGTTACCGGAGAGTGTTGGGGGGGCTGGTCTGTCGCCGTGCAAAAAGCGGGCCATAGGGGAGATTGATGAGTCACAGGATCTCAGGAGACGGAGCAGGCGCACAGATCTGTAGGGAGAAAAAAATAAAAACACACAATTGTCGCAGCAACAAAGAGCAGTCTCTGATGCGGGTGCAGCTGTCCCACGAGGCACTGTCTCAATGAAACAGGAATACTTCAATTCGGATGCTATTTGAGCTCGCCATCTTCAAGTGTCTCTTCACAAAACAAAAAAAAAAAAAGATTTAATATGAGAGGAGATACATGAGATACAATACCCAGATGAAATGATAGTTTATATATGAAAAAGAACTGGTAAATGGTAAACGGTCACATTTTTTATAGCGCTTTTCAACCTTCAAGTCACTCAGAGCACTTTACATCAAGGAACCACTCACCCATTCACACACTCATACACCAGTGTACGCAGACACTGGGGGTTAGGTGGGTTAAGTGTCTTGTCCAAGGACACGACGGCAGCGTTCATTTGTGGGAGCTGGAGCTGTGGGAGCTGGAATCGCATCGCCAACCTGTGGATCAGTGGATCTGACCTCTCAACCAATGATGTTTATGTCGAGTGCAGCATTCGAACCACCAACCTTCAAATCAGTGGGCAAACGCTCTACCAACTGAGCCACTGTCGTCCCCTGAATGCAGTTACTATCAAAGAATGGTGTTTGTTACATCATTGCAATCAAAATCCCAATTCATGGCTAGTGACTGCACATCAAAATGAAATCATGAGAAGTCACTTCACTGAGAAGTCAGTTTTGTATTACATCTTTATTTGCAAATAAAAGTATAAATAGCTGATTTATACTGTCTTAAAAATGTGGAAAACAGAACTAATGCATTTTAAATAGATTGCAATGTTTAGTTATTCCCATAGACTGTATATATAAATGGACATAGCTAACCTGCCTGCCACCGCGTTCCAAATAGGAAGTGATCATGGGCCTGGCTCCAAATTGGCCCCTATAACTGCTCTAGCCTCGATGAGCTTCATTTGACTGGAGCCGAACGCTGTGGGTGACGTCACACTCCCTCAGTCCACTTCTTTACACAGTCTATGGTTATTTCTTACTTACCTTATGCCTTCAGAGCATCCTAATTATTCACCTTGATGAGTCTATAAGTGCATTTCGGGTTTTCATAACTTTCAGAGAACAGTGCAGAGTTTTGGTGACAGTAAAGATAACAACAACTAACATGCTAACATGCACTTATTTTGACCCCAAGAGCTGCTTATACAATATATCTGTACTGAGGAAAAGAAACGTGTTGCTCAAATACATGGGAACAGATCAGGTACAGAACCTTTAACACGTGGTTAAAGGTAAAGCAGTCACGCAGTGGCTTATAGTGGAATTACAGCTGAACCGTTCAAGACACTTTAGGTATAATCATAAACTGTATAAAGAAGTGGACTGAGTGTGACGTCAGCTGATTTGTCTCTTATTAATGTTCATATTTTGACTTACAGACACAATAGCAAAATAAAAAACAGCAGGATCATGTAGAGCGGGTTAATACGAACATTTTAAGACCAAAATGACGAGTCTGACAGGAGCACTTACAGAGAGAGGGGTGACAGTTTCTCAGTGTAAAGTGAATTGGAGCCAGAGTTGATGGGTTTAATACAAAGTGCATAATGTGTCATGTAATCAACAAAATAGCATAGATTTACCTTTAAGGCTATCTATGGACAATGCTAACCCACAATGCTAACGTTTTGTCTGTATTGTGCATAACTATATAAGTAAATATTTGCTTAAACTGAGAAGGAAAAAAGGAAATGACCTCTGACCTTTAAATACACCTTTATTGGGCCAATGATCATTGACAAGACAGATGGATAAATAGACCTTTATTGACAAAGCAGCCATAAATCACTGTAGTTTACACAAGAGGGGCAGAAGACTAAAATAGCGCTGGAAAGAAAGACTCTAAACACAGTGAGGAATTTGGTAAAAGAGAAAGCAAATAAAGAAGTGGAAATATGTAAAAACGAATGACCACCAGCACTTTTTGATTGGCACTTTTGGTGGGCTTTTGTAAAATCAAGGAATCCTTTAATAATGCATTCAATTTATAAAGCTTTTTTGGACACTCAGAGATGCTTTACAGAGCATTGTTCATTCAGTCCATACTCTATTATGGAGTGAATGAATTAACGAAAGCAAGGCTGCCAATCAGCGCCATCGACCACTCCGACCCTCACCAGGACTCGCGCACGCACCACATTCATACTAGGCAATATGGGTGAAGTTTCTTGCCTAAGGACACAGCGTTTTTTGCTACTGGCGTCCCTCTGTGGCAGCTCATATTGCCAGCGGTCTCCCATCCAAGTACTGACCAGGCCCTGCTTAGCTTCTGAGGTCTGACGGAGGTTTGGTCACTTTATCCATTAACGCACAAGCAGCCAGGTGTGTGAAGCATCTTGCCCAATGACCGAGCATTGTTTGGAGCAGGTATCAAACCGCCAACCATCATGTTAGTGGGCAAGCTCTCTACCACTGAGCCACAGTCAAATTCTTATGTGAAACCACAGTCTAAATTCTCAAACTGCACTATGAGGCTAAGGACACAAGTAAAGAAGTGAGTGAATAAGGAAAGAAGGTAGGAGCTTTGGCTATTTCAGGCTAACACTATGTGAAATGTCTAAAAATAGCCAGAGCAGACAAAAACAGAGAGTGGAAGAAACGGGAGCACATTTGTTTTGTTAATCCCCAGAATTTAGCAGTGACATATGTTCTTTTGCCCCATGATGCCTTCACTGACCCAGATCCCCAGGTAAAAAAACAACTAACGCATTCTAGTGCAACCTAAACCTGCAGTGCGTTTTCTCTCTTCCTTAACCCCAAGAGCCGAAGCTTTTAGGTGTGCCTTTATACCTAAAGTGGGTCACACTGTATGCACTCCTGACTGAGGGAGATGCGAGTTGAAAACCAGCTGAAAGAGCAAACAAAAGGAAGAAACCGCTGGAGGTGGGATTACGAGAGGTCGAGGGCGGCGAGCTGCGTGTGCTGGGACAGACACAGCATGTTTGGATGGATCAGTTTTCCCCAGTGAGTCGTGCGACAACATGTTACTATGTGTGAGAGAGGGTGGGCACTTTTTACAAATTAACACATGTGAATGGGTTTGGTCAGTTTGAACTTGAATTGTGAATGTACAGTATATTTGAATTTTATATTACAGAGTTTCCCGCAGGTTAATACGGTGGCACATGCAATCCACATGTGAATCTTTTTATTTAAAGAGCCCATATTACTATGTTCTAATGTTGTTTCCTTATCACAAACAGACCTGGAATTGTGTTTTGTTTCATTTACACTTTCGCCAGAATCATTTGGATTTCAGCCCTGAATTTGCCAATTTCACCTGAGCTAAAGGTAAAAGGAGCTGTTAACTTGAAAACTATTGCTTGCTGCTATGATTATTATTTTATTACGTAATGAAAGTATGCTCATGATGTAAGGACAGTTTCAGTAAAAGTATAATATTGAAACAAGATTACAGATTAAATCAGCAATGAATTTATATAACTCATAATCTGACAGAGGAGTAGTTTAATGTGTAGTAAATAAGTGGGTGATCTCTTAAAGGGACAGTACGTAGTCTGTGCTCTTACAATTTAAAAAAAAAAAAAGCTATACCAATCTCTGAGTGTGGTTTGCCTGTTCCTTAACCTGCAGACAGAGGACATTTTTTTTTTGTACATTTTTCTCATTCTCAGCATATGCACAGGCCGTGTCTCATGTGAAAGCTCAAAATTCACAGCCGCACTAGCACTGATTCATGATTGGCTGCAGGGGCTCAGGTGGAGTTTAGGTAGCGAGGATCAGATCAGAGACAGACTCGTGAGGCTCATTCTGCTTTCTGATTGGATAATAGACTGATGTCTTTATTGCAGACTCGTGGTCCAGAGTAAAAAACATAACAGACAGATAATAAGAACCAAAACACCAAATTATTACTTAAACAACATGCACATGGTGTCCAATATTTTTGTAATAAAAATAGGTTTCAGATGACATCACAACATTCTACAGGCCAATAATATTAAATACAGACGGAGGGCAGATAAACTCAGTATCATTAGGTTCAACCATAGACTGTATAAAGTGGACTAAGTGTGACATCACCCACAGCGTTCGGCTCCAGTCAAGTGAAACTCGTCGAGGCCAGCAGGGGCCAATTGGAGTCAGCCTATGGGTTCAACATTTGTGAATTTACCTTTGATATATATAACAAGAAGGTACGATGTTTTCATTAGGGGAATCTGGCTCTTGTCCCCGTCTGGGAGTATGACATCACCACATCTAGAATCTGAAATACCAGTTGTATATATAAAGGCTGGAGAATAATATATGGACTACATTACACTTTTTAGGGGTAGTTATTTTTAATTTAGAGTTTAATAAAATAAATATTCCAGTTAAATAAATGCGTGAAAACAGTGAGTCCATCCATCTGAGGCATGAGAACAGACCCAGGACTGTTGTGCACCTGTAGAGCGCGTTTGAAGGCTCAGA
>JACM01052216.1:0-39560 GCA_000787095.1 Periophthalmodon schlosseri
TTTTTTTTTTTTTTTAATTTATTTTTTCCCCCATTTAAAATCATTATCAAAAATAATTTTCCCTAAAGTGTGCAGTCATTCTTTATTGGTTATCATAATGTCCCTAATAACACTACTGATAACACTACTGTTATAAAGCATACTCTGTAGCTACAATTAAAAATGTATTTGCTTAGAGATTATAATATTAATATGTCATTGCAAAATTTGTTGTTATGAAGACGTTCTCTGAAACTTGGGGAATGTAAATTTTTGGTGTTTGTTTTGCAGAGTCGAAGTGCAGTAGAGATGATCTTAAAAAGCTGCAGTCTCCGTGCGCATCCCGTGTGTAAGAGTGCACTATCAGGCCACACTGAGTCGATGCTAGCTGTAGCCTGGGGCCCGGCTAGGACACCCCACTGAGGTTCTGGCCCACCGCTGGGAGATCAAAGAGCCATTCACAATGGTAAGCCTCATTGGACTATAGCCATGGTTGACTTTCTCCAGACGCCACACCTCACTCAGTCACACTGTTATCACAGATCTACTTAAAAACATATAGAAATGTGAATAAATGGATTGATGTTATTATATCATATACAGTAAGATAGTATTTGTAAAAAAAAAAGAAAAAAAAATGCACATTACTGGACAAACACATAATTACCACAAACATAAAAACTAGAAGTGTAGCCATCTGCTAAGGTACTGGCCTTTCTTGCAGTTTTCAAAATACTGCCGCCAATCAAGTCAAAGCTGCATAATATGAAGTTATAAAATTATTTAATATATTTTAAACAACATTTTGCGTAGTAGCACGTCCATACAATGGACACATTCAAGAATGGTGTTTTCACATTTTTTTGTAGATAAGGCTCTTCTTTAAATTGTGCCTTCCTTCGGAGTTTTTATGCAGCTTTTATCTCCCCCAGCTCCTGGTGGTGCTTCCTGTGGAAAATGGAGGCCTGGTGCAGCATGTACACAGCTGGTTGGAAGACAAGACCTCGAGATTGTAAGTACAAACATCAAGCCAGATTTTTTTGGGGCCTGTACACTCTCACATTTATCACAGGAGAGCAATCGAAGTCTGTTTGGAAATATCTTGCCACTATCACTGTAACACTATGGACTTCTTTCTAATATGTTAAAAAGTTATGGGTAACTACCTGGATAATTTTATTTTATAGAATGTGATGATGACGCTGTTCAAATGTGATATTTTTGTTCTTACAGTTTCACTACTTTCATAACCTATTGGGTATAAAGAGTAACTGTAGACAAACAGATGGTACTCCCAGACTTCTTTAAGGCTATAAGGCTTTTGCAGGACAAGCTTGGTGCCCTTTTCTCTCATGGGAACCTTCGGGGATACTAATGAATATACAGGGAGCGTTTGTCTCACGCACAGTGCCTCTGCTATCTCTGTCCCTACTTTATCATGACTACTAAAATTGCAGGGCCATTTTACCAAGCTTTTACTTCACAAGGACATTTAGCCCATTGTGGTGCAAATTCTTGAAAATTTGATGTTGGTTTATTCTTTCGGGTCCGTGTAGGTTTGTGAGAGCTCATTTGACAAACTACTACCCCGTTTTTTGTTATCAAGAAAAGAAAAAAAAAAACGTAGTCACCTCATTGCCCTCATTGGTCCCTAAAGGCAAATTTAATTTCATGTGGATTTCCATTTAAAGATGAATCACATGTTTCCTTGTTTTGTACTGTAAAGAATGGCCACAGATCGTCTTTCTCTGGTTTTAAAGACCAGCTCTGAGATTAAGTAGGTTGATTGTGGTCTATTCACTGTCAGAATTACACTTGGAAACCTAAACCGGGCCTGTCTATTCTCGGGGCTTATACACACACACAGACTTGGGGACACTTGTGTTAATGTCATCTTGCAGATTCAATTTCCCCCCATCACCAGCATCTAACCTTAAGCCCCACAACCTTAAGACACTTATTTGTTCCCACAGTGTCAAAAGATGCTAGTGAGATGGAAAGATATTCGGCTTCCGGAGATATTGATATCGAGCGTCAACATGAAGTGTCAGGACGGATAGGAAGAGGGCCTTCAAGCCGCCTGTCAGGTGCGTTTGACTCCATATAGGTGCTTTGCTTAGAGTCGTCTTGAGTTTATTGAATTTGTCATTTTTGGCCTGGGGAGTGTAAAGGGCACCTGTGTGTGTGATGCCGTAAGCCCCCCGCTTCAGTAGTGCCACGTGGATCACGAGATGACAAGTGATGTGTAGGGACAGCCCCAAGCCGTGGATTTTTCTCAAAGAGCTTCTCCACTCACTGCGTACATTATTCAACAGGGAAAAAGTGAAAGATATTTACAGTCTTATTAAGAAGTAACAAATTTAAAAGAAAAAAATAGATATTTAAGCTACCAAAACAGGTTTGAGTTGTAAGAGTAAAAATCCTTTATCTTATAGGACACTTCTGTGGAAACAAACATAAACTAAACATAACCTTTTTTTCCTATATTAAAACAAAACAATACAAAGTTGTCCACAAATTTGATATCCAGATACTAATTGGTTCTATAACTAGCATCAAAATTTAATTTGAGTAAAAAAAATTATATCTACAAAAATAGGGCACATTTTGACTTCACCATATGGTAATATTAAGGAAACTACTATTATTTTGTGTTACAAAGTTACCAAGGGGTGCTTTTATTATGATTTTATGATTTTTATTATGATTGAAGTATCAAAATCGGTATCAAGTAACAAGCCATTTCTTTATTATCAAACTCTACTACCGTGACAACACTTATTACAACATTAATACAAATTTGACAGTTAATTTAGCAATTGTAATTTGTGCATAAAATAAAACCCGACATTTTGTAGATTTTAGACACAAAAAACTGTGGCATAATTCATTGCAAAATGCATCATCACATGGAAAACCACCAAACAATATAGGAAATGAACATTGGAAAATACAGCTTGTTCTTGCAGTCTGCACTGACCACCCACATCACTGTAGATCAAAGCTGGGGCCTGCTACTGTGGCTTAATATTTGGTGACTTCAACTTTTAGTGATGAGCTGGTCTGGTCTGGTTCTGACTCTGGGAAAAGATCTGATTGTCCTGCACCTCCTTATAGCTTTTGGATGAGACTTGCAACCACCCACGCTTGTGCAAAAAAAAAAAAAAAAAATCTCACTATTTTTTTTCCCTTCACTGGACATGATGTAGGCAGGAAAATGGCTGCTCCTCTGTGAAATGTGTAATCGCATGTTAGATAAGGGAAGCATTAGGTCATGGCGATTCCCACAATGTGCTGTTTGAAATGGGGATCTGCATGTGTGGGTTATAGGCTCACTTGTGTGTATAACTCAATTGCAAAGCCAGACTTGGAGGTTGGACTCCCACTGGTGGCGAGACTGCATCACTCATCCGATTAAAGCATCCGTTAAATGGCATATGTTATGACTGTGGGATTTCATGGTGAGCGTGTTTTACGTCTCCCCATGTTCATGCCTTCCTCATGCTCAGTTAAGTCCATGCCACCTGTGATTAATAAGAAATATCCCAGATCCTGCAGGTTAATGTTTAATCAATCAGCCAGCAGGGAAACCTAGTATATTTTTAACCAAAGTTGCACATCAAACGCTGTACAGTTTTATGTTGCAAAAACTCATTATTTTGGGTTGTAGCTAATGTTGCATAAAGACAGTGCTGGAAAAATAATTCACTTTGAAGGAATTGTACTACCTGAATAAGTCTTAACACTGAACTAAACCAGAAGTAGACCAGGAGTAGACCAGGAGTAGACCAGGACTAAACCAGGACTAAACCAGGAGTAGACCAGGACTACACCAGGACTACACCAGGACTACACCAGGACTACAACAGGACCAAACCAAGTCTACATCCTTAAACTTGGCTCAAAGAAGGAGTGCGAACATGTGAAACTTTTTTTTGATCCCTTGTTCCCCTTGATAATCGGGGTGAAAGTAGACTTCCTAGTCTTAATATTGGGTGCAGTGTGTTTTTGTGTGTGTGTTTGTGTGTTTTTTAGTTACTGCAAAATGATAGTTGGTTTGGTTGTGATAACTGTTGTTGAATCAGTAGTATCAGACAGTAGTAGTATTTGTACTATTATCAGGAATAATTGTTACTTATGATTCTGTAATGGACTTCTTATGAGTATATTTTTAGTATTCTTCCACGACTGTGCTGAAGCAATATTTTTCAGCTTTGAGCAAATCTCTATTGATTATTTAGCTATTAATTACTCTAGTAAAAGTATTTTTTTGGGGGGGAGATGTCTAACAAAGCACATTTTTACCATTGTATTGCTCCTAGTCTTAGTGTTTCCTCTTTTAGACCCTGCAGTAGACTTGAGTAGAGGCACCTGCACTATGAAATCAACACCCCACTCAGCAATAATGCTCTCTGAGGCTTGACCATTTTACTAAATAATCGATCCAAATAAAAGCTGCAGATAAAATTGACTGACCCTCATATACTTAATTATTGCAGCTATTTGACCAAATAGCATCTTTCAGGAAGCAGAGTGTCACAGGCCATCAATATCCCGTTAATTGCTGTTAGTTATTGCTCTACTTTGTTACTGCTGTAGATGGCCAGTCTCCAGTGGTCAGTTTGGCTCAGAGCTCCGGGGGGATGAGATACTAAATGGTTGCACAAACAATTTGATTATGCCATTTAATTCCCGTCATATAGATCTGCAGGCCTGCTGATGCTCTCATTTCTGTGCGCCTATGGCAAAGTGCTGATCTGCATAGCTTACACTGGGCCCAAAAGTGCTGCCTTTTTATACACTTCAGGATCAGTCCTGTCTATCTTTCACCAGCAACTGGCTAAGCAAGTGTGTAATGTATTAGTGTGGGTGTAGTGTTTTCATTCAGTTTCATATGTTCATTTTATTACTATAATATGTTCAAAATGTGAAGTCAGCATTTGCAGTGGAACATATTTTTGTTCATTTATTTAGAACTATTCATATATATTAGTTTGTGGACTTTATTTATAAATACATAAAAAGCAGCCTAGGCCCACGGCAAAATGAAGCTGAGGCTAGCCCTCACCTATACATGGCAGTGCTGTAACATGAGGAGCATGTAAAGTTAACTCCCTCCATCTAAGCAGACCACCTTGACCAATTGAAAAATGAGAAATAAGCAGGGTAAACTCTCAGGGCCTGAGTTGCCCTGGTCCCAAAATTAACATTTCAATTCAAAACCAATAATAACGCATTGTGTCTGCCATGAATGAGTGCTGCTGCAAAGGGGAAGGCGATACCTCCTGTTCCTGTGTCAATGAAAAAGCTCCTTCATCTTGTGCTAAAGGCCCACACAGTCTGAGGTCAGCCAGTCAGCCTTGGTTACACTGCACAGGCATGCCTGGCTGGACGGCTCAGGCTTCCCAGTGCCATTACAAAAGCCAGGAAGCTACGAACACACAGCAACACACAGCAACACACAATCTATTCATGTATGTAGTGTACACACATGTCAGGCTCTGTAGAAAGTGGATCACCCTGCACTACTTAGTATGTATGTGTTGTGATCTTATAGGGTGCATTCATGTAACATCACAACATTCAACAATCCCTATAGTTTGAAACTGAGGTGGAGAAGTCTATGGTAACATTTTTGTCAGTATGAACAAGTTATTTGTTAGAAATAGCTATAAAGTGGCATCATTATTCAACCTCAAAGATGAGAAGTTAGTTTAAGGGACTTTTAGCTATAAGATTAATATGTCATGCTTGTTGGCACAATCTCAAGTAATGAAAAGGTTCAATATTGATTGATCATTGTCATCTGAAATTATGACACCATGGAC
Organism: Periophthalmodon schlosseri; assembly: GCA_000787095.1. Taxonomy (NCBI): domain Eukaryota; kingdom Metazoa; phylum Chordata; class Actinopteri; order Gobiiformes; family Gobiidae; genus Periophthalmodon; species Periophthalmodon schlosseri. The sequence goes on from JACM01052216.1 coordinate 5,808, forward strand.
CATATTTGGAAGACAAAGTACCGTACAATGAATTTTAAAACAGCTCTGTCAATCTGTAAAATGTTCTCTTTCATATTGTCTTTGCTACATTAGTTTGCAAAAGTAAATCTGATTACTGAGATGAAGTTTACCTGGCATCAAATCTGAGAACTCCAGATATCAGATAATGATCAGATTTTTGGTGCATGTAAACATAGCCAGTGTTCAGTCTGCTTCAGGCGTTTGCACTCAGAGGTGGACCAGGAGCCAGACTGTGCAGAGGAGCCAAGAAGATGTCAGAGTGAAGCCCTCCATCACAGAGCAGATTAGCCATGGGAGTGTTAGGGCCATTCTAGATCGAGGCTGTTCCAACTGAGACCCCGCGTGTAACAGTCTATCTGCTCGCTGTCTGCAGTGGGCTAGGCAAGCTGTGTTAGTCAGAGTGACTTCTTACATTGACTTTAGTGCCGCTCACTGGAGGCTTGTCTCACCCACTTAAACTCCCATCCAAATCTCTTATCTCTGTTTTATTTCTGTCTGCCACCAGAGTTAATTTGAGAAGAAATTTTAATTTAGTTTTAGTCAGAATTTTGTCAACTTATTATTTTTATTTTTAGTCTAGTCTAGTAAAAATGGTATGCTAGTTTAGGCGACTAAAACAATAATAGTTTAGTTAGTTAGTTAGATAGTTAGTTAGTGAGATAGATAAATTGTATTGCATTACCTCACAGGACATTTGCAGATGTGTTCAATGGACGTTGACGTTGGATCTAGTCTCCACTTGTTCCTTTCATTCATTTACATTTAGTTGTCATTACTCTACAAAAATATCAATACTTTTAGTCGGTAAAAATGTATATAATATTAGTCATTATGATTCATTTTTGTTTTGCAAAAATGTGACATTGATAAAATGTGTACCACTGTGTACCACTTAATAAAATGGCACTTGAGGTATGTGTGAATAATATTATTTGCATTTTATTAAAACATAAATTCAGCACAGAGGAGTCGAAGTTAAGTGAATGTTCTTGGTCTTGCACATGGTGTCTTTTGACTTGCCCCAGTGACACCAGCTCGCCCAGTGCTGGGACCTAATAAGGCACTGTTGGGACTGCTGCCCGCTTAGGTTGTCAATGAGTCTGTCTTGATCTGAGGATTAGGCCAGTCGTTCCAATTACAGCCTGGTGCCTTGAGGTTTGTCCAGCTTTGACACAGACGCTGTCGATGGTCGTGGTGCTGTGAGTGACAGACGCCAGCGTGCCAGGAGACCCTCTCCCACTGTGTGGCATGTGTGCGGAGTATGTATCTCCCAGCAGGATGCTGTCATTTAGGTCAGAGGAGCCAGAGATGAACTCACTCTACTCTAGGGCCTATTCAGCTTGTGTCATCAAAGAATTTGCAAGTAGGAAGTAAAATATTTCAATATTTCAAGTATACATGTTATTGATGGATTGATTATTTTGTATATGCTCCCAATAATTTCCAGATGATTAATTAAATTGTATTATCTTATGATATATCATTTGGAGACAGTATTATTTATCTTATACAGTTGTGAAGTACCCATAGAGGTTAGCTGGTTCATGCTGCTGCTGACTGTAAGTGCTTTGTGTTTGTCGTATAGGCAGTAGCAGACAGGGCTGGACTCTTGCCTCTCATCAGCTCTTTTAACCCTCCTCTCCCCTTGTACATACTTGTGCCTGTCGCCTGGGAGGCCAGCACCCACAGAGGTGGGTCATGTGACACACCACTGTGTCCTACATTTGATACTTAATATTCACCACCTGGTGTTATTTACATGCTATTAAATCAGGGATAGCTTCTGACCTTGCTGACTTTCAAATTAGTTTAAATTTTTCTCATCTAAGCTCAATAAAAATACTACAACTACAACTGGAACAAGACTCATGCGGTGTAGTATATTTCATAATTCTTCAGAGTCATTCTCTTCATACTTGTTGCTTGTAATGTTATCCACATGTGCTGTTAGGCTGTAATTAAAAATGAATGGAGCGCTGTTGGCTGCCTGGCCAGTTTGTTTGGTTGAGTGTTGGCCTGGGAAGGAAACCCATCAAATCCGTTGGTGTTACACTAGACTTCTATAGCAGCAATCCCAATCTCGGTGGTCTTCTAAAGACGCCTGAATCACCAAGTGAATGAACATTACATTATCTTCACTTAAACAGCAGATACTGCACATTTAAAGACTATCCTGCAGAGGATGAAAGGAATGTTTCATTCACTTCTTCTGTGTAATTAGACGCAGACAGGGGTTATATGTACGTGTCATTAAATGGAATCGTTTGGTTGTAAAAAAAAGACTGTATGATACAGTTTTTTTCACTTTCTCTCTCTAGAGAAGAGCACAGACTGCTAGCTCTTTCTTTAGCTGAGTGGCTTTATGCTGGGCAATTGAAGCAGAAAAACTGCTTAAAAAAGACTGACGAACAGTTATATTCACTTGGGTTTGTTTCCCAGCTAAATGAAATGGTTTTAGATCAAATAATTTTCTTGAGTCAATCTGGTGGTTAAAAGGCCACACAGACTGGGCAGATATACTGAAAGGATCAGTGGACAGTGTATGTAGTGTTGATGGGTCTATGTGAGGTCCTGCGTGTGTCTCAGAAAAGACGATTCTTTGTCAGAACAAACTTGTAACCTGCATTCTCCACAGAGGTGTTCCTGTAAAACCATTATAAGGCTGAAGAGTGGAAGTACACTTTGTAGTAAAAGTGGCAGTCTCCTTCTGCTCTGTGCAGCTCTGCCTCTACTGTGCGAGGAGGGCAGATTGTGTTGTCTGGCGACTTTTGGTGAGGAAGTTAATCATATACCTCCGAGCAGAGCGACTCAAGAAAAGAGTGTTTGTAAACCTGCCCCCACGGCTCTGCCCAGAATTGGCTCTACAAGTGAGTGCCTCTGCTTCCTGTCAGCATTATATCTGTGTTCACACCAGCCCAGATGGGGAGACATTTGTTCCCTGAAACATGGCTGCTGTTTTGATCGTTGGACTGTGAAAGCAAAGTAGCTCTCACAATGGAGTGATGTGGGGAGGATTTTAGGCTGTGGAGGAAGTGTTCTGTAGCCTAGTCCTGAGGAGCACTGAGCAGTCTGCTGTGTTATTTCTGCATGGCTTTACACTGTTTAATCAGAGCCCACTCTCCAGGGAAAGTGCAACATAATACACCAAACACCTGCATATATAGACCTTTGCTCCTAATATAAACTACAAGTTTCTTTATGATTGTTCACTCATCCCAGTAATGTGTTCAGTTGTGATTAGGGCTGGGAATCCCAGGATCAGTCACCAAACGATTTCACGATAAATGTGATATTCGATATATTGCACATGATATCTTGCAATATATCACTATTTTTTAACAGCCAAATACATTTTAACAACAGTATTTTTTTGTTAAGCCACTATACCTGCACAAACATGAAATATACATATATAATAATTAAACAGTCAATATGGCAAATGTATTGATTAAACTTTCCTTTCTCTAAATAAGCAACAAAATTGTAGCATAACATGTAACATGTCACAAATGATTTTGTAAAATTTATCAAAAAAAATACTCATGGTGATATATATTAATAAAGCAACAACATCAACAATGAATCACCAAATTTAGTATTCTTATGATAAGTCAATATTTCAATATTTTGGCACAGCCCTGTTGGGGATGTCACTGTGTACTGTATATCATTACAACATGCTCTTATAAGTCTTTCATCCAATGCTAATTGGTGTTGAAAGGGTAAGACAAGGGCAGAAGGGATTGTGTGTGTGTAAACAGGCTGTTATTAGGCAGCAGTGAAGATGCAAGAGTGCAACTTTATTCCAAAGTTATCACATGGCAGAGAAAAGATTAAAATTGGAAATGTTCAGATCGTGCTGGTGACACCTCGACGTGTTGAGGGGATGTAACTTCCTGTGCAGCTGTCAGAAACAATTTGCAATCTGTGGCGCCACTCACATCTGCACCTCTCCTCCTCTGCTAATAGAGCCTGCATGGGGAGAGCCAGTGGAAAATTCTCACAATATGACCATTTTTAATCAGACAGGCCCTAATCTAGCTTAATAAAAATGTAATAATAACCACTTGTATTCTGTAATGGGCACGCACACTCCTTTGATGTTTGGCTGATTTTGATTTAGTTTCCTGTTTGTTCATTTCCCTCTCTTTGCTACGCCTCACACATACAGTATGTAACCTAGGTATAGCAGGGGCTAGTTTTACACAGAGCTGAAGGATTGCTTGTCCTGGCCTCACGCACGCTCTCCTGTACACTCTAATAGGGCTTTCTTTGCCTGTTTCTCCCATTTATTGAAGAGTTTGGGATTTTTGGGCAGACCGCACTCTGATGAACATCCTGCCTGAGATGGCTAATTGTGGCTGGGCTGTTTTGTGAGCAGACTGTGTGCTCCCATTTTAAGACCTCCAAATGTGTCCACATGTTGATTACAACTTTAGCTATGCATTCGTTCAACTTTTTTTCTATGAAGATGAATATTTTGCAGTGCACTATTATGCAATATTTGGGTTTGGTTTGTTTTTCTTTTTCCCCTTTGATGTTGTCCTAGCTGATTCTAGAGTTCGTCAGGCACATATGTGTGTATTTGCTTTTGTGCGTTGTTTAGTATTTGTAATTTGTATTTTAGTAAAATGTAAAACAAATGTGACATTTTTTGGTATTTTCTAAAATAAATCTGAAAATATTGAAATTACTCACATCTTAAAAAAAAAAAAAAAATACAAAAAAGAAAAATTACTCACTCTTAAAAAAAAAAAAAAAATACAAAAAAGAAAAGAAACAAGTGTCTATTTTTTTTTTTTATTTCAACAGTAATGTTGAAACTAATTAATGTGTAGCGGGTAGCATGACCAAAAAGACTATTGTATCCTACTTCAGTATATTACTCATGTAGAAGTTCAAATTTAAGAAATATTACTAAAAGGTTGAGTGACACAATACTGAGTGTGTGCCTTTGTGACTGAAGGGGTGTGCTAAAATATTTGTATTTATATATCTGGATATATCTTGATACTAAATTTGATGATAAAGTATCATATTTTTTGTATATTTTATTTTGAAGAGAGCTACAGTTTTGTTGCTACATATATGCATACAGTATTTTATAGTGAGCCGTGTATCATGGATCATACCCTGTGATTCCCTATTTGTGATTATATCTGTCCTTCTTTTCTTGTAACTGAATGATAAACAACACCTGCCATGCTATTATTTACAGGCTCTACTGTGCTGCGGGATCCAAGCCCCTCACTCAGTTTCACGTGTTTCCTTAAAGGCAGAGAAAACAATGTACATCCCACTCATCCATAAGTCATGGGCCAACGCAAAAAGAAAGAAATGCTTTGCTCAATGGCACCAAAGTCTGTGAATGATAACAGCCATTAATATGTCCATTGAGGGTGACCACATTCATGCCACATATCAAATCCCCCTTCAATGAGATCAGTTCCCTCCTGTCAGAGCACATTAGGTCCAGCCCACGGCCTCAGTGACCAGCTGACAGCCGCACTCCCAAGCCTTAGCATTAGCATTAGAAAATGAGCAATCAGCTGGAAGGAAGCACACGAGGAGGGGGGACTAACTTTGGTCATATACAAGCCACAAAGTGCAAATGTAATGTCATGCCCATCCACAGTGCAACAGTGCTTTTTTTCTTTTTAAATATTTAATTAGACATTTTTGAAGAGGACACAATGGCTGGTGTCTCTGTGCAGCCCACTACACTGCACTGAAAATGTTCCCACTGCTGCTCATAGAAAATTGCGTTGAACCTCTTTGACTTTGCGAAATAATTGAGTTAAAACACTCGATAAAACATTAATTAGCTTAGCCGTCTGGAGCAGATAACATAGATAAAACCCTATGTAATTCATATTGATTAGAATATGCACATTGAGCGTAACCTCTTAAGACAAGTTTTCCTTATTAAATGGACACAAAGCCGAGGTCATTATTCGTACAAAGAAAGATCGCTTAAGATTTTATCTTTTCACATAAAAAGGTTTGATTGGATTTCTTTCTGAGGAAGCTGCACAATCTATTTTATTCTGGTTTGATTGTATTACCTCTTAATTAGTTTGTATATTGAGTAGAACAGGCCTTATTGATTGGAGGTGCATTCATTTGCAATGCAAAAATCCCCTTTAATCCAATATAATCTCATCCTTACTCAAACACACAGACTGCCTCCTGACTGGCCCTCTTCCTGTTTGTCTCCAGCCCCTGTCTTTTTGCTGCACATGTAAACTATAGTGAGAAATTACAGATTTACTAAATGATTTTCATAAACGTAGCCCTGTACTTAGAGTCTGTGCGTCGTGCGTTTCAAGTGGAGCCTCATGTAGAGTGTGGTAATTTCCACGTCAGCTGTAATAACAAGCTGTAGTATTTTCATGTGGCACTATTGTGGGTTTAATTTGGAGCTGTGCTGCTGAGTGATTGGCGCTTGTAGGTGTTGTGTGTAAATGGTGAGGCGAACACCCGTGGAGCGTGTCACACGGCACAGGACCCTCCCACTGCCGGGTGCACAGCAGCAGCCCAACACTTGTGTGTAATTAACCTCACCTGAACTCTAATGGCCCACCTCCGGGACAGGCCCGGCCCGGAGCATTACTGTGACACAGGGGCCCAGGGGGAGCCCTGTGCAGACAGCTGAAAGGGAAATGCACCCCTGTGGAACACCTAATACCAACAACAGCATGTCAGAGGCAGGCATGTCAGCTCACAGTGCAGGCTGAATGCATATATGCTCTAGAGGCCTCAGTCATTTACTTGAATTTAGTTTTAATGCCTAATATGTTTTTTAGACTTTGTAATGTTTTAGATGATCCATCTGAAAGTGCTCTTCTTTACTCCCTGCCTTTCTGCTTCTGTATTATTAAAATACTTCCCATGAGCCTATTAATTTACCTTTGGTAGAATCCCCAGTTGCCCAATCTACTGCAAACAGAAGGAGTCCTATCTCTCATAGAGCCATGTCCCAATGTAACATGAGCATATTATCAGCACACATGATCTTTCATCTCTTAATGCGAGCAGGCAGAGCAGCAGGCCACCGTGTACACTACTGGTACAGTCCTGATACATGTTTGGTACAGTCCTGGTACAGACCTGGTACGGTCCTGGGACAGTCTTGGGTCAGTCTTGGGTGATTCCCGGTACAGTTCCTGTAGAGTCCCGGTACAGTCCCGGGTCAGTCCCGGGTCAGTCCCGGGCCAGTCCCGGTACAGTCCCGCAGTATTGGGCAGTCTTGGGTGATTCCCGGTACAGTTCCTGTAGAGTCCCGGTACAGTACAGTCCCGGTACAGTCCCGGGTCAGTCCCGGGTCAGTCCCGGGTCAGTCCCGGGTCAGTCCCGGTACAGTCCCGGTAAGGTACAGTCCCGGTAAGGTACAGTCCCGGTACAGTACAATCCCAGTACAGTACAGTCCTGGTTCAGCCTTTATCAGCCTGAGCCTGTCCAGTAGCCTGCTCCACAGCTGTGCACATGGCTACCGGCACATTTGGCAGTGTGAACATGCTCTCAACAAGCCCCAGATCTGAGCGGTGTGTGTGGTACGTCTGAGCCCAGGATTTCAGATGGATAGTCGGTGTGAAGTAATCCACAGCTTTGTCTCATGGCCGAGGTGGATATCTTCTGACCGTACATGTGAGACTGTGAGTGTGTGAGATAGTGTGTTGTCTGGAACACGGCAGACAGCAGCAGGCACAGACCAGACAGCATCCTGAGATCAAACACGCCTTTTCTGCTCTGTTCCTCTTAAGTTTTAAGGGCTACAGACAAGAAATAACACACATAAACCTATATACTAGATAGAATAGAATCATTATATATTTAATGGTGGTTTATGTTTTTTAAGTTTTTTTAGATCTATATAATTTTAAAGTACAAAAATATGGTCATGTATTGTAAAAGATAAGGATTTTTGTCTAAATAGTTTTCTTGAACAATGTGTTCCAAACAAAAACATTTATTTTAACGCCACCATCTCTTGTATATAGCCTAGATATATCTTAACACTTGCCATTTTTGCTTTTTTTATTTTTTTTTATTTTTTTTATTTCTTTTGCTCTTTGTTGTCATTTCCCTTTCCTGCTTCCCTGGATCAATAAAGTTTGTTAAAGTAAGTAATTTAATGATTCTCAAAAAATAAAAAAAATGTATTAATAAATTATCTGAATATGTGTTTAATGTATCCTAAAGCCAGTAAGTGACATGTGGACATAGACAACCATATAGACAAGTTAAAAGTCTCCATAATTAGAAGTGCATTTGTGTATGTGTGTGAATGAGGTGTGGCAGATGGTGATTTTGTGGTCGCTCAGCAGTGCATAGACCCTGGTCATACTCATCAGAGCTGGATGTGAAGTGACAGTATGACAGGAGCTGATCCGCGCTGTTCCCCGTCCTGCAGCCAGGATAAAGAGACAGGATGTGGAGAGGGGCGACTCGGGCCTATGACTGAATCACCGCTCAATGGGCTTATTTTCATTACAGCCAAACAAATGTGTCACCCCAATCATCACACGGCTGATTTTATCCTTCTGTTACTGTAGCACCACAAGCATTTCCCTTTGTGTGTGCCGGCTGCTGATAATTCCTCTATGACAAAGGGGCCATGTGTCACCATGACCCAAAATGTAAAAAGTCTCTTCCACTTACATACTTCCTCACTGATATCACATAGAATGATAGTCAGTGTTTGACAATGTATTTTGATTCATAATACTTAGTATTTGCTTTAAAATGTATTTTGTATCGTATTCTATTTCATGGTACAATCTATGTACTATGTACTACTCATACTTTCACAATGAGTTGCATTATTTTTATTTTTATTTTTTTGTTTATTTATTGTATGTGAAAACTTGACATAAGATTAAGCCAAACTACTGATTAGAGAAGAAAAATTCACATGTTGTTTTCCATCTTTCTCACTAATGCAGTTTGAAGCCTAAATTGCAAGTACCACAATGTATTTTGGGGATTTTTGGAAAGTAACTGTATTCTGAATACCACCAAATGGAAGATTTAACTGTATACAGTTAATTAATATTCCAAATACGTATTTTTTTTTTAGTTACTTACCGATACTGGACATAGGCTATGGCAGCATTTTTCTATGTGATTAACAATCTTCTCTAGGCTCAGAAAGTATGGAACTATGAAAGAAATACACACTCAAACCATTTTTCTTCCAGTTATTTTAATGCAATTAAGATAGTTGTTTTTATTTTTGGACTGTTTTAACTATCCAAGGTCTGTTGCATGTGGCTGGCAGAGAACAAGGGACACTGTATCAGGGTGCATAAAAGTCAGGGAGCAGTGTAAGTGTAACTTCAGTAGCAGTGTTCTCATTGTGGTCTCAGCCTAAACCTGAGAGAGCCCTTTATTCCACCCTTCACTGGCAGACGGACTCCACTTTACTGCTGTTTTGGAAATGAGATTCTGTATATGTGTTTTCTCCCATGGTGCTTTGGGTTAAAACAGGATACTTCTGGTGTTACATACATGTCTGATATTTCTTTCTTTCTGTTTCTTTGTAACTAATCAGTATATCAGGGCATATGATAGTTGACATGGTAAAACACACTGTAAAATGTGCATATAATGTTACATATAAATAAGCAAAAACTGTGGAGTGGTGTGGATTTGATCAAGGATTTTGACCATTGAGAGAAAGAAAAAGTCAACCCTACTTAACTTTTTCTTTTTTTTTATGACGCTAGTGTTTGCAAATGGACTCTTCCGTTATAGTTATAGTTTAATGAAGACATTTTATTAAAATTTTCTAATTATCTATTTCACTGCTCACTGACTGACAGCTCATTGATTTGTTGCCGGTTCAGTAAACATTTTGACCTGACCTCCGCCCTCTCACCATGTGGTTGTAGGACTGTGACTGGCTCCTCTGCAGTTCCTCTCTGACTCATGAGAAGATGAGCGTTCACAGACACCTTAATGTGTCTCTTATTCATATATCATTGGTTCATGTTGACAGTATAAGTATGGCATGTTTGTCATTGGGCCCATCCATCACTTCTTCGCGTGACGGCAGACGCACGGTTGCTGTACGGCTCTTTGCAAAAAGCTAACAAGTGAACACTATGAGCAGCTATGAGGAATGTGTCGCCCAGGTGTTCAAAATTCTGCCAACCTACAGGGAATGTGTCTGTCCAAATCATGGACAAGATGCAGGTTCTCTAATATTGTTCCAAAGTGAGGTTACAGTCCATCACAGCCATTCCATGTGGATTTGGTAATTAAATTTAAAATCTGAATTGGGCATCTGCTGTTTCTTTATCCTAATTCAAAAAATCTAAAATCTGTAATAGAATAGTTTTGAATATTGAAAAACAAAATGGGAAAAGATGATGAGCTGAAGTCCATTTTCAGAACCAAAAATATTACAAACATTTAAAAAAAAATGTCTTTGGTCTATATATTATATGTTCTCCACCCTACTGAGAAAAGGTTGGCTAAGCTCTCAGTAGCTCAAAATGTTAGAACTACAGACAGGTGAAGGGATTGGGCTGTGAGCTTCATCATCACTGGTGATGATCTACAATGGCTACTTTTTTAGACACAGGAAATTGACATAAAAAACAGAGAAACTTATGTTTTTATGTTGAAATTCAAACCCACCTTTTCTTTTCACCTGCCATTCCAACACACTACGCAGATGTCAAACTTTGCGTGCTAACCAACTTGTGTCCGCTCCCGTTTGCTTTGGCCCTTTGCTGTCGCTGTGTCGCTCCAGGGATGCAGTGATTTATCGACAGGGTAAACAGCTTATGAATGAGACCTAAGCTTTAGTTATACCGTTTACAACATTAGAGCAACCGCACAAGATTTATGTGCACACTTTCTCATGGCTACTGTTGGCTCCTGACGCTAGCCTCATCTCACGTGAAGTTGTGAGCCCATACATTTAATCCTCGATAGTGTAAATGTGTACAGCCAGCATTTTATAACACATAGCAAATGGAGTGTAGAGTGTTTATACTTAGCGTGTACCTGCACAATTCTAGGTGAGAGTTCCCAAGGTTTGAATAAAGAAGACCTGTTTTGCTCTGTGTATTGTGTTTTCTAAGTATTATTTGATTTCATTTATAGGTTTATTTGACGTGAGAATGGAGCTCATTAATCACTGGTAATGGGGCAAACTAAGTGGCAGATGTAGCCAACATGACCGAAGTGACTAGTAAGAATACATTGCAAAAGTCTTCAGTGGGTTTTAAAGAACTCTGAACAGGGCTGCCTACCAAAGATAATTATTAATATATAAAAATGAACCAACATTTTCAAGTGTTTATCACAGAGCTTTGCCAAGATACAGGTCCAGTCAAGTGCAATATTTTTAGTTCAAAAGTTGAAACAATGGATTTGTTGATGCAAAATACAAGATATAAATGATAGTAAGAACAATATGGATGGATCATTTGGCGTATTCCTACCACTACTATGAGGTGGCATAAATTAGTTTCAGTATTATCGTTTATCGTCTGTATTGTCTTCACGAATATATCGCGCTTCAAAATTTCATATCGTGACAGGCCTAGACATTATTTAAATGAAGAGTACCACTTTATAATAGCTACACTTTTAATAGCCTTAATAAAACATGAACATGATTCAGAATTCAGAAGTAATACTCCAACCCTAACTTCTAACCCCTTATTTAAGTATTTACTAAGCCGGAATAGTTTTAATAAACGATTATTTAGGCTAATTAAGGTAGTTATTAGTAGTTATTATAAAGTAGTACATATTGATTGATACCGAAAAATGCGTGGAAGCTGTACAATAAGACATTTTGTAGGATGGGCCATGTTTCCATTAGTAATAGCAGTAGTAATAGCCCGATGTCTTAAATGCGCAGAGTCGCTGTGTGTTTGCATGTGTGTTAAAAGCCTAAGGCAGCTATTGGCTAATAATTGACCAGTTAGTGCTCTTTCCATGTCCACAGGCTCATAGATCTATGCAAAGAAGCTCCCGAGACATCAAACAAAGACCACACAACACTACAGTGAAGCGAAGGCAGAACCACACACATTTGCTCCAGGAATAACTGCCGTAAAATACACCAAATTATGTTTTACAATGCTGTACTGTTTAAAGAAAAAGTCTTAATAAAGCTTTTTTTTTTAATAATTTAAGTTTATAATTTTACTTCCTCGTTGAACATGGGCAGTTGATATGACAAAAATTCCATAACTGTTACCTAACAACCATAATGTTAACAAGGGCCAAAATGTATATAAATTTAGTTATGATTAAAAACAAAACACATTCCTAGTTAAAGAACTTCAATATAAAACACTAAAATCACATTGCAGATTTTATAGTATGGAAAAGCAAATCAACAGAATTAGTCCAATGACCCAAACCAAAGACCAATGGCTCTTATCTATCTATATTATTCTGTTCAACACATTTACGTCACTGTCCCATGTGGACAAAACTCTCAGTGGTGAAAACAAGTACAGTTGTTTCACTGTCGGCTGATGTGTAAATAAAGTGTGATTTTTCACTCGTCCTTGCTGACACAGTATCTAAGGCGTTGCCAAATTCTTGCACAAATTTCAGAGCAGCTATTGTAAAAAAAAAAAAAAAAAAAGGCCTGCTTCCTGTTGTTGTTTTGGGGGATGTGATTTGATTCAAGCCTCAGGAAGTGGAATAATTTGGATGCAGATGTTGTGTACAGTAAAGAGCTGTAGTAGCAGCGCGGGTGTAGCAGAAGAAATGGCACCATGACGGGGGCACGAGTGGTGTATGGCTCTCTTGGTGTCTTGGTGGAGACGTTTCTCAGCTGTATATTCTCATGAAATATACCTCAGTGTTTTTAATTCGGGGGAAATAGAAAACGGACATCAAAAAAATTGTTCTAAAAATGTATTTAAGTATTTTGTACCCATTATGTATGTATGGAGTAGTTATTTACGTAGTAGTAGTTGTACTATCAATTGTAAAAAGAATGTTGGGGTTTTTTTTTGGGGGGGGGGTTTTTTTTCATTGTCCAACATTCTACACAATGTGTATTTTTATAGGCTTTATCATGATTCAATTATTTATACAGAATTTCTTTTTTTGTTTTTAATGGTGTCAGTAAGGATCAAAAGAAAAAAGGGTACCCTTTTATAATAACTACACTACTCAAGTACCCTTAAGCATGGAGAAAAAGTTAATTGATAATTTAAAATAGTTAATTAATAGTTTATCAATTATAATTCAGGATTAATAACTACTTAATGAAGGGGTTAGAATTAGTAGTTAGGGTATTAATGAAGGAGTTATACTAAGCCTGAATCATTCTTAATAAACTATTAGCTCATTATGAATGAAGTCTTTGTTCATGTTTTTATTAAGGCTATTGAAAGTGTAGTTACTATAAAGTATCACCAAAAAAACAGTTTACTCAGTAAACATGCTCTTAAATGTTACTTCTCGATTCTTTTAAAACAATCTGGATTTAATCCCATGCTCGGTTACCAAGTTAGTTAACCTGAATCACATAGTCCAAAATTAGCACAATTACTCGCAACTGATAAACAGCTCAGAGACTGAGATGAAAAATGGTGCCAGCTTGTTGAAGATTAAACCTGAATCCAAGGCCTTTTTACGAGCGGAGGTGTTATGGTTAAATCAACAGTCACTGACCAATATTCTGTGGCCCAGTGCAAACATTATAGCAGCAGCCCCATTTGATTAATGAGCTGGGATGATGTAACCTCGCAGTGCACCTGGTCACTCTCACACTTTTACATTCATTTGGAAAAAACGTCTCGTGGTCAAAGGCAGCCGCTCGGAGGGAGTACGAGGAACTGTAAAGGCTCTAAATAGCCAAATGATTGAGTTTCTGCTAATCCTGACGGCCTCCACTAAATGTCAGTCTTTGTGACAGAAATATTGCTTCTGGGTCGTGGCCTTTTGGTGTATTATTGATGTTGGACACGCATGTTTGAAGTGGAAGGCTTGCTATTGGGAATCATGAAAGAGTTTTATTTCAGTATCAACATTAGGATTTATCAGAGGAATCAGTTTGCACATTTAAAAACTTGAATGCAGTTTTGTATATTTTTCAGTTAAAAAATTATATTAGTATTTGAAGTGTTATGCTTTTCTGGGAATGTTTTATTTCAGAATATATAGTTAATGATGCTCAAAGTAATCTGATATTTATATAAGGGTGTCATTTCTTAATCATTTTTAGGCAGTTTTTTTTGTACCACCGTATAATAATAACCCCACTTTAATTAGCCTTAATAAAGCATGAATGAAGACATGATTTATAATGAAGAAATAGTTTATTAAGGATGATTCAGGCTTAGTAACTTCCAAGTTAAGTGGTTAGGGTTAGGACTTTCGGAATAATTAAGACAAGATAAACCTTTATTTATCCCACAATTTGGAAATTCCAGTGTTGCAATGCGCAGTTCAGGACATTGTAGTTATTATGTGATACCCAATTTATTTTATTGTCTGCAAGAATTTGGTGCAACATCTTCTATGCTCATTCTTAGTACGTGGTATGTTCTCTTTGCTGCAGCCACACCTGGTGTCCAAGCTCTTCACCTCTCACTGTAATCTAAGGCTTGTCTTTTGTCTGCTTTAGTGACCATGCAAAGGTCATGGAGGTGACGTGAAGTTGTAAAATGGCCTGAGTGGAGATGACCTATGGCTGCCTGAGCGTCCCTAATGCAATAGTGAGGCCCGCAGGCTCAGCCTGCCAATACACGGCTGATTATAACGAATCAGGTCCCTCTTAACACAATAATGTGATCAATTTCTCATTCCACTGAATAAATAACATGGCAGATAGGGAGCGCAGTGTGACCCGCCACTAACCCCCCTGCTTAGAATTCATATCAGCCACAGGAAAGACACTGGGAAGAAGGCAGAGGGGTGCAGGTCAGTCTGAGCTAAATGTTTAATACATCGGGTCAAATGCTTCTGATTTAATGGCTGTCTTGGGACTATTTTACATTGTGCTGTATTAGGTTTATATGAAAACAAACCAAACCGTATGATCGTGACAACGTTCACTCAGTTTACATCAACATTTACAATCAACAATATAGAACAAGTAAACAATTTTTTGATTTGGTCTGATTATTTCCAATTATTGTGAAAACTGACAAAAATATTTTGACTTGTAATTCATTGCCACTAAAACATGTTTCAATTTTCACAATTCAACCAAATCAATTTTACTACATATAGCCTGAACTTGATCTAAGTAATATTGTACTTGGCAAAACACAGGAAACATGAATTAATACTAAATGTCCTGTATATGTTCTGCAAAGAGCAACCAACTCAGATGGATTCATTTAGAAAACAAGTGAACAATATTGTTTCTGTCCAATCCTTCTTTTTGCCACAGCGGTGACGTGTGTTGTGCTGACTTACAGCCGCACATTGTAACCCAATAGGCCCATCCCGATGAGCTTTCTCCAGCTCTGTCCCGGGACATGTGGCTGTAAAAATACCTGGTTCAGTGGGTTCACCTGCGCCTGGTGACAACGGCGCTGCTAATGGGATCATAATTAGCCCTGTCAGCCTGCATCATACATAAGAGAGCTTCTCAGCGACACATCTGAGCTCCATAAATCTGGCCTTGTGTCTACGTTTACTTCCCTTCAATCCTTGTTCCGGCCTGGGTAAGTGGAGAGGACTATGAGCGGACAAGATTTCTGTGTTTTGTAACCCTAGGCCCTGTGCATCTGTAGAGGGGCCCATGTGGCAGCATACGACACTGTGAGCTGTAGGTGATACCCAGTGGAGCCCGACCGGGAGGATGTGACATGCTCATTGCTCTTCATTTATTTACCTGTGGCTGCGTTTCATAGTCTGTAGTCCCACTGTTCGTCTGAATCACCTGACACCCAATATCTAGACCTATTGCTTTCATCTCCTCCAGTATTGGCCCTCACTTATCTCACTCTCATCATCTAACTTTAATCAAGTAAATGGATGCGTTTAAATCTCGCTAATTTCACTTTGGTAATTGCCTTGTGTTTAATTAGGGCTGATCAAAAGAGCATTTGAAGTAATTTGAAGTTACCGGCACAAAGTTCCCCAGTGAGGGTACACATCTATACAAACTAAATAGGAAGAATCTAAGGTAGAGGTGACCAAAGTGTGGTGCAGGGACCAGTCATGGAGCAAGGTGATATTTTGTGCAATCTTCTGCTTCTATGATTTTGCCTTTGTGTAGATATAACTATATTTAAGAAATACATTTTTGTATATGGACTTGGAAGTAAGCATTAGTAAAATTAGAAATTTGAAAATACAATTAAAGGTTTAAAAAGTAATTGAAGTAAAAATAATGAGCTAAAACAAAGTGAACAGTGAAGTTAGTTTACATTGCTAAATATATTATATGATAATAAGGTGAAAGGAATTTTAATATAATGTAACTATATTCACATGTGGATCATAAACAAAAATATAAGGCGGTCTGAACATTCTCAGATCTAACCCTTTTTGTAGAATTGGTACCATGGGCTTCACCAAATCCAAAATGTAATGTGTAGAAGTATTTTACAAAGGCCAGCTGTGCTTAAATTCATAAAACATTTACAGAATATTTATTAAATGTGGTCCTGAAGTGACATCAGTGAAAATAAAAGTGTTGCTCTTGATTTCAGACATACACCAGATGTGTGTGTCCTGCTACTTTATATCCCTGCATGGACCATCTCGTCTGGCACTGCGCTAATAGCCTTAGCATATGGATACACTGAATCCGCGTGTCTCCTCGCCTTTCTTCCTCTCCTTTTTCCTGGATGTAATTCTGAATGACGTTGCTTAGGCCCCGTACAATTTTATTTAAGCCACCTCAGGTTTTGCAGACAGAGCGATGAGGAGGGCTCAGTTCCACATGAGAGGACTTCCTCTTCAGCAGGCTGTGTTTAAAGAAGAGCAACAGGTGGCTGCTGGCAGAAGCAACCTGAGGCTAAGTGCATGTCATGGTGGAAATGCAGCCAAATCACGGCTATTTGTTTGAGCTTGCAGGGGCTCACATGTGCACCGTCCCAGCGCGAGGAGAGGAGGGAGGGGAGAGTGAGGGGGCTTTGTGTGTAAGGAAGGTGGGGGGTCAGAGGTGATCCACTGCGGACATGGAATTAATTACAGTATAGTTGTAACATGGCCGCTGAGAGTCAACGTGTAGAGTAGAGGTGTGTATGGCTTCAAAATGGACACATATCAGAGGGAAAATGCTTGTGTTAAGGTTTTTCTAATCTGTTATTTTCATTCATCTTAATGTAGCCATCCTTTCACGTTTGCTTTTTTTTTAGTTAGTTAGTTTAGTTAATTCTTCATAAATAGCGTTTCTGCTTTGTTGTACATACAAAAATAAGTCATAAGAATTGTATGTTTGTTAGTCACCTCGTGTGGAGGCGGCTGCAGCCCGAGCAGAGACTGCTCAGGTCTGGGAAGAATCTATGTCTGAATCTTTCCTGTAGCTCTCAGTATTTCCACAGGTTTATCTGCTGCAGGCTGATAGTGAGGGTCTGCAGGCTCCGCTCTCAGGACCATTGCTCTCACACAGTCACAGTCTTACACAGTCTTAGTCATACAGCCATACACAGTATTATAGTGGGACAGTGCCACAGAGGCTGCTCTG
Organism: Periophthalmodon schlosseri; assembly: GCA_000787095.1. Lineage (NCBI taxonomy): Eukaryota > Metazoa > Chordata > Actinopteri > Gobiiformes > Gobiidae > Periophthalmodon > Periophthalmodon schlosseri. Next base: position 23,464 of record JACM01052216.1, read on the forward strand.
TGTGCAGCTCCACACACTGCGCCCAGCTGGCACATGTGCACTGTAGTATACTTGTCCTGTGCTACATGGTAAGGATCTCACAATATCAAATATTTACAGTCAATGCTATAACATTTTTTGTGCAGTAAATAAACCCCAATCCTTTTGGATGAAAATTTTCCTGACAATTCTTATTCAATTTATGCGTTGATGTCAACCTCTCACTGTTTCAGTTTCATAATACATTTGAACAATAAATAACAGTTGTTAATGAGAGCCATATTTAAACAGTGAAAGGCATCTTGTACTAGCACTATTAAATCATTTGTGTGGCTATTTTCACTGCCATCATCACCGAGGGGAACAAAGTGGGTGGTAGCCCCCAGACTGCACTAGTTTATTAAACACATCAGCTGCTTTACACAACCATTACTGAGACGCTGTATTATTCCAACAATCTACAAGAAGTCTTTGAAAAAACTGTGTGACTTCTTCAAACCAAAGAACATTATTCAATCTTTGAAGGAGGATTTTATTAAAACTTAACAACAAATGAGAGATTCTATTTTTAACTTTGCCAGGGCTCTTTGGACTGGAGTTGGCTTTGTATTCTTATTGGCTCTCGGAGCAGTCTGGTGGCTGCGAGGCAAACTTCTGGATTCGCTGCTTGCTGAAATGAAACAGCTGCACACACACACACATGCACGCACACACAGGCCAGAGGAGGGCTTTTCATGAATGAACTGAGTGGATCCAGGAGGAGGAGGAGAGAGGAAGTCGGCACTGCTCTGTAGGTGTGTCATTAAGCGGCTTGGGGCTCTGGGTGTGCCCTCAGACATGGGTCGTATAAGTTCAGTTGGATTCATAGCGTTCGCGAAGAGAAGGAGGAAACTGCTGTTGTTTACCCTGACGCGGCTCGCACTGCAACCCACTGTGTAATTTGTAGTGTGGTAGTTTGTACAGATCTGGCCCTGGGGAGTAGGGCAGAGTCGTCCCATGTCAGAAATTTCCCCCCACCCCATCCGGCCACCGCTCCGAGACTGAACAGAGCACCACTTGGACCAAGCAAAAACTCATAATAAAGTCCAGTTCTGAAATTAAAACTGCTGTCTGCTAGAGCAATATGTTAGATTATTACAGCACAGGGAAACATGACTGCGTACCAGACTACCATGTGCACGCAACACATCTTGTTTAGTTTTGGGGAGACAGAAAATCCTCTATAAAAATCTTTGTGCTGAATATGTGGAAAATTGTGCGTTATAAAATGTGTTTATTTTTTCCATCTACCTGCCCAATCAACATCGGCCAAGATGGCATCCAGCTGGTGTAAGATCACGAAGAGCAATTAATGTAAGTGACCAAGCACATCTTTGTTTTATGGGATTGATTACAGAATTTTAGCTTCTTATTTTGAAAACCGTTAGGTCTTATACTAACTCCACTTGATGCCTTGACGATGCAGGTCTTACTGTTTGGTCACATCTGTATAGCATATGCCAACAGTGTCTGACAGTGGTGTGAGTGCATAGCGTACATTTTTTGGATGGGTGGTCTCGGCGGTATTTTAAACCATTATTTTTATTAACCCTGGCAGTCTTTGCACCCCTCTCTCTCTTTTTCCCTCTTTCATTTTTACATCCTGTTTTTACCTCAGATACATGCTTCTTTAATCACTTAAATATGTAAACATAAGACTATGCTGTTGTCCACATGGGGAGGTGAACTTTTCTCAACTACCGGTGCGTATATGGAGAGGCTGGTGTGGCTCTATCTGACACACCTCCTGGCTCGCTCGCCTGATCAATATGCAGCGGTGGGAAGTACGTAGTTACATTTACTTGAGTAATTTTTTATAAAATTGTACTTCCCTGAGTAGTTACACCATACACCAGTAGTAACACAAATCCCATATTTACTCATATATTTTTACAGTGAAACAATACTTGAGTAAAAATTTTGGTTATTCATTCCATTGTCTACAATTGACGAGCTTTATGAAATTTGTGTTTCTTGCACCACTCTTTCAAATATGACTTTTCTATTTTTTTATGGCCTATCCTTTGAAACCACATTTTGTGCACTAATTTGTGCATTACTTCCAATTGCACTAACTTCACATTTTAAATCAGATGTTATGTTACTATTATTTTAGTTTTAGTGCTTTCCCTAAATACCTTCTTAGTTTTACTTGTAATTTCCTGGACCACTACTTTGTACTTATAGAGTTTTATTATTTTGAAGTAACTTTATTCTTACTTGAGTAACATTTTTGGCTACTCTACCCACCTCTGTCAGTATGGTGAACTAGTGGTCATCATCACTCATTGGTATTGCATCAGTACTGCATGGGTATTTCTCGAAGACATGCTGCTCATATGGCCTTTTAAAATCGTCGAATCTCCATGTATGCAATTGGGCCTATAAGCAATACAACACACAATCCATCTGGGTTTGATTAATGGATTTAACATCTATTTCTCAGAGCTAACACAATGACCTTGTATGAATTTTTATCAATGTACAGTGACAAATAGCTGCACTGTTCTCAGCTAAGAGGCTCCATTGTTTGCGTGAGTAAGAGCAGTGCAGATGTCACCGCCTTGGCCAGCCCGCTCCCAGCCACTTGTTTAGCAAATATAAATGTATCTGCTGGAGTCTGACATCATTGTCCCTGTAATATAGATGGCCATTTTTCTGCTCTAATTGGTATAAATGTATGACTTGATGCTATGTTGCTCATAAATAACACTCGCGGGTTTGTTTTGCAGTTTTATGTTGTGCTGATTGTATGTGTGTTTTGGAGTCGGGCCAGAGGATGAATTTGCTTTACAAATAATACATGTTTTCATGATTAATTCACAGTGCAGTAGTGGCCCTGATGAACCCTTGAGAAATTTTTTTCTTTAATATTGCCTCATTAAAGGTGCACCATGTTGCTTTTTTGGTGGAGGGTCTGCCACCTGCTTGTCTCCATAGAGATGTTTTTGTGTTGCCTAAATTGTTCCACAAATTGTTGGATTAAACATATCTATCTCTAGGGAGAAAAGGCGGGGCACCATGAGAATAAGAATGCATGTTTTTGAAGCTGTTTTTAACCAATGAAACACTGTAACTGAACTGAGATACTGTAGAATATTTCAGTTCCAGTTTCCATGGAGAGAAGTAGGTGACAGACCTCCATCATAAAGTTACATAATGCACCTTTAACATAACCTTCTATGGGCCAGTGTGTAAAATTAACATGGCGGACATATAGTACATTAAGTTAGTTGCCTGATACAAATTTATTCCTTATGGTTTATAAAGCCTATCAAAAAGCCTATCTTTGAAATCCTCATATTCACAAACTAACCATTTGCGCTGACACGTGTTGAGCATTTTCCACAGACAGTTGTAATATCAGAAGGCTATGAAGCATTGATCGGATGGCATGACTTCTCTAGACCTGGGTGTCTGGCCTTGAATAATGCAGCTTTTTCCTCCTCCTCGCTGCTCCGATGTGTCATTGAAGATGCCCTCTCATCTCACATCTCGACACATGGAAATGCTCTCCAAAGTAAGAGTTTACATCACCCCAAGAGGCCCCGCTGATGAGATTTTTACTACGGTAAACGGCCCTGGCCTAAGTAGTGCCCCCCACCCCCCTCTCCACAGTGTCTCCTGACTGTCCTCTAATGATTCAGAAAATATGCACGCCACTCCATTTATGGGCAGTAAAAAGAGCCATCCAGCCACATGCTAACAGACTGTGGAGAGCGCTATAAAAACTGTCTCATGTCATATGCACTTACAGTGTATGTGAGGCCGGCTCGCTCTGCTGGCTGTCATAACACGCAAGGAGGATTGTCAAGGAGCGCCGCGGTACAGCTCTCCAGCCATCACGAGCAGCCAAACATGAAGTAAAACAGCAGGCGTGCCCTCCCCTGCTCCCAGCACATGACATGAACTAGCAGCCCCTCACATAGGAAGTGACATAAACAAACAGGCCCCAGAGAGGAGGGCCATCAGCACGCAATGATGAGCGACTAGCTGGATGTTAGCTGACACGAGGGCTGGAGAAGGCGGGAGCTTTGTAAAACGGGGAGGAAGTGTGCGCGCGACTGCATTATCCGGCTGATTTAGTTATGACAGCTGGTGCCCAAGAGGAATCCGCCAGTGGCTTGTGTGTGGGGGTGAGGATCGGCCCCACAGACAAATGATGATGAAGAGATCACTTTAAAGAACAATCTCCATAATATTTCATGCTCGCTCGGCAGCTCACAGGCAGGCCGCGGTGCCGGGGCTAACTGCTCTATCAATTGATTTGATTCACTGCCGCAGCTACTCCTCGCACATAGTATTTCAAATAAATGACACACCAGATAGGAATGATATCTACATCAATATTAACCCTGAAAAGAACTAATGGAGGCCTGCTGCAATTTTCGCTCTATCCTGATGCGCAGGGCAGGTGATGGGAGAGTTATAACTCAAGCTTTTCCTGTCCACCCCCCCGAAGGCACAAGAGGATACAATTTGACCTACACCCACCCCGTCCCAACACAAATATACAAGCTACATCTTTCCTCCTCCCCAGGCAACCATTTGTTTTTGTATTTATAAAGCACATTATGGCAGAGTCGGCTAAACTGAACCATCTCTCAGGCTGCTAGAACACAAAAGCAGTTTATCTGATAAATCACCCTTGACCAGTTAGCTATTAGAGCAGGCAGGAAGTGGAGCTTGGGCACGTCTGGCGCTAATAATGATCACATAGTTTGCTTTTATTAATGCACAGACATGATGCATGCTCCGGTGTCGCACTGCTTTAACATGGCTCAGCACTCTTTAATCTGATCCCACATAGTAACCTGTGGTATTATGGATTCAGATCAGGTGCAAGGATGGATACACACCTATTTACACACAGAGAGACTACTGCCTTTTTGCACACAGGCCATGACTTTAGAAGAGAGACGAATGGCTGTTAAGCGAACCATATCACCTTCTACATTAAAAGTGAAATCAATTAACATTTTAAACCAGGGAGCTGTGTAGCAGTGTAGCACAATGTGAATACAATTACTTTATATAAAGCACATGAAGTTATTTGTGTGGTTTGTGATCCCAGATCTTTCTGTGTTATTTAAAATATATATATAAATTTCACTTGCAAATCATCTGCGAATCACCTTTCTGACACCATCCATGTTTAGAACTGCACCTGGCTTGTGGCTCACAGGTGGAAGTCAGGAATCACAGGTTTATTACTCTTTACCATTAGTCAACCATTTTTACATCTCAAGTAAACTAGAAAATGCTGGTCAACATATGTGCCATAATTAAACCCAAATGGGTAAAAAGGGGTTATAGACCTTTACGACTCAATCTTTATCCTAAAACTAAAATTAGAGCCATATCAATTCAGAACCAGCCTGAACTCAAAGGTTACTTCTGCTGTCCTACTCTGTCCTACTCACCAATGACTTTCAGTGAATTCAGTTTTGAGAAACACTGGCCTAACATGTTCAATTGGAGGAAGAAGGAAAGCGTCACCAATGACTTTCAGTGAATTCAGTTGGCTGTTTACGTCACAGCATAAGCCAGGTCCTGCTCAGTCAGGTTAATTTCGATACCTTAAGATATTTTAGGTGCCAACACTTGAGCTAAGGCTCTGCCAGAACATTCATTAACCCAAATGATGTTTAGTGAGTAGTTACTGATCACTGCTGTCCCTGACATCTGACCCCTGGCCCAGAAAGAGGAGCCTCGCACTAACACACATATACTACATACATACAGTGGTTTGTGGCTTGCCGATAAGGTGGTGATTAATCGCAATGCTGATGAGAGTGCACTGGGTTTGCAACGGCTTGGCTTAATGAATGTCATCATAATACTGGTGATTGCTCGGGTCAGCTGTATGCGGAGGACAGTGAGGTGTTTGTGGGTGGAGGGGATGCTCTGTTGTGGTGATGGTGGAGAGGGGGGCAGGCAACTTATCCTAGACCCCTGCCGCTGAACAGTCTACTAATGAGTCCACTAGAGACCCACCCAATGCCTTTGATTGTGATGCCGCGGATGAGAACGGAGCGGTGCAATCTTTAGCTGGATTAAGTATCTCTTAAGGAGATCTACTTTCAGCCACAATGTTATCAACTCTCGGGCGTGTGTATTAATTAGGCCGATTGCAGAGCCAGGGCTGTGTAATATGGCGCATTCTTTTCCACTCACCAACACACATGCAGAAAGACTTATCAGAAAACATACACACACTTCTCCTTACCTTCATCTTCATCATTGGTGGTTTTGTCCAAATTGTTTTAATTCAACACTGTCCATATTCCAAGAGGATGTGCTTAGCAATTTGGTATTCCGTTCTCATTAGCAGGGCTTTTGATATGAAGTGATGCATTATGTACATGCTAGGCAACACTTGAGTGACTATAGGCCGGTAATACTGTTTAGCCCCACTTAGAACTCACAGTCCTTTGATCCCGCTACATATTTCCTGGTATAATTTCCAACCCTCACTGTCTCATCATATGGAGCGCTGACACTGTTGCGGTTCACTTGCATTTTTTATCTCTTACATGTGTTTCCAGTACACAAAGTCCGCTTTTCCCCTCTTCCCGTGCGAGTGATCAAGAAAACCCTTTGTTAAAATGCCCCCCAGGTATATTGTTTACCTTTTTATCCGTTATGGCTCAAGCCGCTCAGCATATGCTCCCTAGTTGTATTGCACACCGCATTGATATTCTATCTGCATGCCGCCCCCCTCCCTCCCTCTCTCACCCCAACTCCATCATAACCCGGATGTTTAAAAAGCATGTCCGACCGGTATGTTTTGACTTGGTGTAAGTGGTGTTTAATGACAATGGACTGGCTGTTCTATTCCGGAGCTGTGTTAAGAGTTCCTAATCAAACGTTCTGCTCCATCAATAATGCAGCGCCTTGGATGGCATGGAGGACTTAATTGTGGGTGTACGTCTGATAGCGAGAGCCCGTGTAAAGGGGTGTCCTGTTGCACTCTTTAATTAGAGACCCCCGTCATGTCGGTGGCAGGCGGGAGCTCGGGGTGTTTACTATGCAGCGACGTGCCCAGATCCACTTTGGCCAGAGTCCTACTGTTATACGGCATCACATGTGGCTCATAACTCTTGTAAAGGGGAGTAGCACAGGGAGCTAGGGTGCAGAGTTAAGACAGGATAGAGATATTTGGAAGTATGGATATGTTTGGGAAAATTTTCAGATAGCACTTTTCTGCTGACACTGTATTATAGGGCTGGCCGATATGGTGATAAAAACGAGTGTCGATCTGCTATTTTGGTCATATCGTCATACGTAATATTGTGATTCACTATTCTCTATTTAATGCAGGGTTTGTGTTACATAGACACTGGTGATATTATTATTATTATTATTATTATTATTATTATTATTATCATTATTATTGTTGTTGTTGATGTTGTTGTTGTTGTGGTTGCTGTTGTTATTATTATTATTTTGCCATATCGCTCACCACTACTGTATCATTAGAAATTGTCTATGGAAGATCTGTTAATCATGTAACAAGATAATTAGGCCAACTTACAGGTCAGAATGCATAGAAACATTTCATCATAAAAACTCTTAAGAAAAAAATGCAAGAGAAGTAAGTGCCATAAATGCCGTACTGTGGAAGCAAAGAAATAATATCTATGCACACAAGCAGGTGGCAGACCCTCCACCAAAAAAGTTACATAGACCACCTTTAAATAATCCTCCTTGGCTGCACCAATACGGAACTAAGAATTGTGGTCTGTATTTTAGTGCTGTATTAACAAAAGAATGCATAATGCCTATTTTAATACTAAAACATATTCCACTTTAGCAAATACCTAGTCTGGACACTATGCCCCTAGAGTCCTTAGTACTTGAAATCATTTATTAAAACGTAAATCCTCTAAAGAGCTATTCGCCTTGTCTCTTCTCAAAGTATTTTTTTTTTTCTTTTTTGTGCTGTCTGACATGGTTATTAGAGCAATTATTGATAACAGGACTACATCCCACTTCTGGAGGCTCTGTTTCATGTTTTTCATAAAATCAATATGGCCCCCGGCTCTTATCTTCAGTCCCAAAGAAAAATGACAGAACAAATTTGGAGTATGATGGATGACATTGTCTTTATAAGGCTTATGTAGTGGAGAAGATGATAAGGAGTATAGTGGACTTCCAATTAGGATGGCCTTCCCCCTACAGGCCCAGAGATGAGTGCATTATTTGAAATGGTGGTGACCTTGCTTCACTGAATTGGAACTCTGACTCGGCTGAAAAGAGTGGCAGAAAAATGAGAGCCAGATGACATCAATCTGGTGTCACGTAGGCCACTGGTTATTGCTATGGTTAAACTGTATCCTGGGAAGAGCCTTGTTTATATTTGTACTAACGCAGCGTATGGAAGGGCTTGAGAAAAAGATATCATTCATTCTCTAATCAGTCTATCAAGTGTGTGCACTTTGGCCTTCGGTGTGTGATGTCAGAGGCTGAGGGAGACCCCAGCCAAACATCAGGAGTCACAGGGCGCACCAATGAATGGACAATGACTATCCATCAATCTTCCATGCCAGCCTGTCTCACAGTCTAAAACCAACTACAATGTCCATCTCCAAGCAATTTGATCCTTTCAGCTAACTCATTCATCAGCCTGACCTCATTTGCAATCCACACGATTCTTCAAGAGTTGTGTTCAGGGAAGAGAAGTGGTGCAAAATATTGAATTGGAAGAAGCCAATGACCAGTTGTCCAAAATATTGCTGAGAGCACGGTGGGTGAGCGATGAGCGTTATCTGGCTGGACCTTGGTTCATTTATTTGCTTGATGGATTGTTTATCAGGGCGACATGTGTTGGACTAGCTGCAGGCAGAGCTGAGGGCTTTATGCAGTGGTGCTGGAGCTCAGGCGTGTACATCCCCTTCAGCAGGCTGACCTGGTCGGGTCAGCAGGACTTAAGTAAGAGTGAAAGTCCCTTTAAATGCAGCCTGCTCCCAGGGACCAGGCCTGGGCTGAGCAGCTGCTGCCAGCCGGCCACTATTACTTTTCCAGGGGCTGACTTTGATGTTTTAACAATCCATACATATTGATTCAGACTGATAATAAACAATTTGATTAGCCTCTTTCTATAGGCTGTCATTTCAATCACTTTCAGAGCTCCGATGGAGTGGAAATGAGGGTGTGCGAGGGCGGGGTGAGGAGATGCACAGAGGCGGGAGCTGAATGCCCCTCCTCAGACAGAAAAAGGAATCCAGCCCTGATTAGGCCTCTGCCTTTGGTGAATTGGACAAGACAGCTGAGCTGCCAGGTTATTAACTCCCTCAGAAAATTCTCAGCTCTCTCTGAGGCCAGCCTGAATACTGCGATCTGGATCGATAAGCAATCTCCGGTGTGTACCAAATGCCTGCTGGATTCATTTGTCTCCCAGCAGCCGCTCCCTCCACTGGACAATACACCTGCACAGGCAGCCCCCAGTTCTCCGTTCTGTCCTCCCTGCTGGTCCCCTGCTCTTGTGTTTGAGCCCTCCTCCTTCCTCACTTCTCTGCTGTTCACTCACTGAGGCTGTGTCACTTTTTAAATAATGACCCTGGGGCTGGAGGAACAACTGCCTACCTTTATTTCATCAGGGTGAGTCGCAGAGCCCAGGGTGACCAGGCTCTGAGAGAAGTGAGGAGAGCGTGAGAGACAGAAGAGGAGAGAGAGGAGAGAGGAGGGCAAGTGGAGGAGGAGAGCAGGAGGAGAGGAACAGAGGCTGCTCACAGCCAAGGGGAGGTGGGGGTGCACCCTGAGCATCCTGACTGACAGGAGCCCAGATGTCACCATCAGAGCTCAATCTAAGCATATCAATGACCTGCCCAGGGAAACTCTTTTCATTCTAAGTATACACACAACATTCATCACATAAGATCTCAAGGAAAAACATAGCTTTCCTGGTTGTTTTCTGTGTGGGAATGCTGCACAATTTGAAAGTTAGCAAAGCAACTCAACAGCATCTTCACACAAAGCGGGCCAGCAAAGATGGATTTCCATAGTGATTGTGTTTGCTGATTTGGCAGGGTTCGGCTGATAACTTTTAGTGATTTGCAGGAGCATTGATCTCCCAGATGGATTTATTGATGGGCTAGACAGCTGAAGATGGGGGATGAGTTGGTGTGAGGAGGAGCCGAGGGTGCTGTCCAGTTGATATGAGCAGAAAACAGCAGATAGCCATTCAGGTGCAACGAATAGTGGACGAACTTGATGCAACTTGTTTAGACTTTTGGAGAAACTTTATTCCCCATAGACGTTGATTGGTGTACTGCTGGTCTTGCTTCGTATATTGTCTTTGTATTGTGTGTATAGTATGGGACTGTGGACTTGTGAGCCCAGAGGGAATTGTCTGTCAGCATACAATAAAAGCCTGCCCTGTGACCGAATACTCCATTTCTCAGGGCTAATTGTGAGAGACAATCTCTACTACATAGAAGCTTACAAAGGTCCAACTTGGTGCATGTTTTGTTTTGTCTTAGCACTTCAGTCACTAACAGCAAAATCAGTCTCAGAGATGAACATGAAGACCAAAAAAAAATCTAAATATTTGTGGATTTAACAACAGAAAGAATGCAGGGATGTAAGACAGACCAAACAGGAAGTGGGCAAAATGTATGTTGGCGTTTTTAATCAGCTAAAGATGGATGATTGCAATTGTTTTTCATAATAATGTTTTTTCCCCCGACGGAAGGTCACAAAGATATCATCAAAGAATAATGAGAATCATGTGGTGGCATTACATGTGCATAGAGCTGATAATTGCAATGCTGCTAATTTTAAAATGTTTAACCATTTTGATGGTTAGTTGGTTAGTTATGTTATTTTTATACCTTGTTTGTCCCATGGTACTGAAGTACAGATGTTGTCATTAATTAAATAAAATAAATTATGATTCTTAGGAATGCAATTTGCCGTTTACAAAAATTATCTGTTTTGGTTGGTACTTTGAAAATAAAATATTTCTGACTTTCAAATTTGTGACCAACGTACTTTGGCAAATATGTCCTCTCATGGCAGACCACCTGCCACCTCTGAGCGTGGACTTCCTCCTCTGTGCGTTTGTGTAACTCTATCCCAGGCAGCACTCTTTCATTAGCATGTCTTTTTTCCTCCCTTCAAGGTCATTCGTAATGTGGAATCTATAAAAATCTCAATGAAGAAGTTATTTGAATTCTTAGATTTTAATGGCTGAGCTTAAAAATTCCCATTTCAGACCTGCCGTTTTAAAATGATCCTACTGTAGTGTGTATGTCAGCAGTTGGGAGTTCGGGAGGTAACTGCTCTCAGGCTTGTCTGAGGCACAATTATACGTAGTTCACTTCATGTCATACTTGGATGATTAGCGTCAACTAAGGTCCTATTTCTGTGTTATTTCTTGATACATTATTGCTTGCAATTAGGTGGTTAAACTGTGTTGTTGTTTCTTTGATGTTTTTGTTTGTTTTTTTCAAATAAGTAATAAGGTTGTGGCTTTCTTTTGGGCTTTCCTTTGTTATTGACAGCAACAGTAGGTTAAGTTAGGTTATGTATTGTTTATAGGTTGCTGAGTTGAGATTTGGTGGTTGACTCCCACTGCCAATATTGCCATTGTATCCTTGGGCAAGACACTTTTACCCCCACTGGTCAAAAAGATAATGTGTATGAATAAATGTGTCAGTCTTTGCTACTCTGCTACTAGATTCAGATATTGTATAGTGTACCCTGCTCTCTTTTCTATTTAACCAATTTATCCACCATCCACCTTAAAAATGCACATAAAGTAACCAGAGATTACATTTTATCTCTTTATTATTACATTAATTATTATTCAGAAATGCTTAGTCAGCTTTGGGCTTGAAACATTAATTAATCGCACAAAACTGCATATGCCCTCACATGCTTGTCTATGTAATGCTTACCTCACATCTGCCTGCGTGTCAGTCATTCACCCTGACACTGACAGTAATACATGAGTAGGTGAACCAGCCCGAGGCCCTGTACATCTAGTGTCCATCCCAATATCAATCAGCACCTGTCATCAGCCGCTCATATCACACACACTATCCCACCCACTAACCTGATTCCTCACACTAGCTTGATACTCCAGACGCCAGTGGCCATAGCGTTAGCCCTGCCTATTGTTGTTGCTGCTTTGTATTCCCCCTCCTGGACCTGTAGGTGTGTTCTGGCACTCTGAGGCTAAACAGATGTGACTGTATGAGATTCAGAGGGGACAGCAGCACACCTCCACTGCCCTCAAAGCGTTCTATAGTTATCCTCCGCGCTTCGGATCAGGAAGTCTGCCGGTGTCAAAAGTGCAAGTGAAGGCCAGGGTCGCTGTCAGGAGAAATGATGGGGGTAAAGGTGTATTGCTTGGGGAAAATGACAAGGAGATAAGACAGTGAGGTTTGAAGCTATGTATGATCAGTAGGAGTGGGCGATAAAATATAGTAAATAATATCTCAGTATTTTAGATGGATTATTTTGATGACAATATGCAGTTGATATTATGGTAATCCATCAGAAATCTGCTAAAACATTATCATAATTTCTTTTATTGTTTTTATTTTTCATCAGCCCTTTTTGCAGCTTTTTGAGGACAATGTACTCCATATTCTAATTCCTAATTCCACTGCATTTTTAGTTACTTTTTATCAGTGGCATAATATAAATACTATTGAGGAAACAGTGGCAAGACTCCTCAACTATGTATGAGGCACTGATGGAGGTTGGAGAAGCTGTTGGTGCAGGCTGGTGTCCGCATATCTCTGTCAGTCAGCTCCAGCACAGTTGTTCTACTAACTTGCCATATCTAAGTTGGAATGGATAATGCAATGTCACACATCTTCAAGTGTCTGTAATATGCTATATAAAATGCAGTATTACAAACATGAAACAGTGGACAGAACCTGGTGCATGTCTCAATCTCAAGTGGTTGTAGCAAATTAATGACTGCAGGCTTAGGCCGTTTGCAGTGGTGGATCCAAAAGAGCCAAACCAAAAAATGTTAAATTTGAGTGAAATATAAACTCAGTAGTTAAGTAATCAAAACTGCTCCATATGTTCTTTTCCCACAGGCTTGAATAAACATGACTTTATTAGCAAACATCAAATCCGTTAGAGGCACATCTGCTTACCTGAAATAATGCCTTCTGCTTCATCTGCAAAATCCAATTGACAAAATTATTTACCATTATATCACTCAATTGAAACAAACATGCCATGCCATTTGGAACTGTTATACCAATAAGAAGCCAGTGTTTTCCATTTATACCCTACAGTATTGTCCAAATCCATTTTAATACACCTAATTACAAAATAAAAGTCCAGTGAATCCCATAAATTCCTGTTGGCTGAAGTAGGGTAAACAGATTTAAACATCAGCATAAACGTGATGCCTTGATGGGGAATAGACAGCTGCTTTGGCTTGAATCCTTTCAGCTGTTTTGATTGTGGCCACAGATTGATTTTTAAGTTAGTAGCAGACAATCAGTAAATACCAACCAATCAAGAGCGTGGAACGGATTAGACAATTCTGGGTTGGTCAATAAAAATATTCTCTGATTTGTGGGGTCTCAATTAGAGGCATAAATCAGCCCTCGTAGTGCACATGTTAGATTGCAATAAAGCAGAGGCTAGTGGCAGTATAAGTATAAGAGATGAATGAAAGGCCCGGCGGAGGAAGTGCGCTGGTAATGAGACAGAATTACACAGCCCTGTTCCGGCCCGCCTCGCCGCATACGCTGTCAACAACTAATGGGCTGCTGCGAGTGCTGCCATCACTCATCCTGCTTCCTGTCCACATATTTACTCACTTATTTATCGCCTTGATGCAATATCATCATTTTGAATGTCCACCACCATCCATTCTCCAGTGAAGAGTCTGTGTTTCTTCTGCAGAGGACAACCTGAGGACACCAAACTCTTTTCAATTGTAATACAGTTTATTTAGTGTTGTAAGATTAGTGCGAAGTGACTGTAGTCCCTCTCAATTAGCAAGTGGTGGGTTCTCCCTGTTATTGTTATTCTGCCCAGTTGTGAACCAGTTGGCTCCCTTCCATATCCTTCCACATTCATTTGTTAAACCCCTCCCATACTGAACATGTCAGTGAATGAGCTATGTTTCATATTGTACCAAGAGTTTGGTACAATAAAAATAAAAATATATAAAATGATGATGATGTAATTGGATGTTTGGACAAATTAATGGTGAAATTTATATAGTAAATTGAGGACTTTGCTGAAATTGTAAGGTTGAATCTCCAAGCTGGCCATGCAATCCTTAGTTGATGCATGGACCCTCCTTGATCTCTTCCGCTCTATACAAAATAAATAAAGAACTTTTTTTTAAGTAAAGGCATAGCCATAGCCTCAAAACAGTAGGTCAATGAGTTGCTAGTAAAGCCCCCATCATTCATAACTAAGTAAGCTACTGTTTCTTCTCCTCTTGAAACCAACTTAATATTATTTAAATTATGAAAGCATGAAAGTATTGATACAAATATTAAGTGAATTGAGTGATTTGTCTCCACAATAAGGACTGTACACCACACACAGTCTGTCATAGAGCGAAGGCCCCCCACGTTCAGCCTAATGGACTGACGAGACAGATGATCCTGACAGCGACCTGCATGAGTGCTTTTGATTCTATCGTCCTCCTCTGGGTCAACCCGCTTTATCACAGGAATTACCTAAAGTGCCTCTTATTTCATCATTCACAGTGTCAACAGGACCGCATTCTTTTCATTTATAGAGCCCCCAAACAATGGCTCCATCATAGATCACACAAGAGCTTCTGAAACATCTGAGAGCGTGCCGGACCAGGTGCAGGCATTAACCTCCGGAGGGGTGCAGAGCAAGGTCAATAAACACAGCCCTGCAACACCTTTAGGAGCTAACAACTATACAGTATTTTGTTGTTTATGCATCTGGAGCAACATCTGGACATATATTTTTAAGCAGAGTAGCACCCAACTTCACAACACATTATACTTACTACTTGTTTTCCTATTTTATTTTTACCTGGTATAAAATATTAGATACTACAACACTTTCGAACATAAAAGGTAGTATAGTCTGTCTCAATTAAAGTGACTGTGTTAATAAGCGTGTGAAATTTTGATATGAGTTCCTAAAAAGCTCAAATTAAATGGCTATATAACTGCCCGTTTGGTTACAAAATATTTCGACATTCAAATATAGATCTCCAGCTAGTGAATGTGTGTTAATCATGGGTGCATGCCTGTACAGTACTGCCTCCTCTGACTTTGCTTACCCTTGGAAAGCTTGCTGTGCCCTATGATCCAACATCTGAAGAACTGATAAAAACCCTCCAGTTGCCTCAAAGCAGCTGCCGGGCTTAACATTGTCAAAAAGGGTTTTTATTTCCCTACCGTTTCGACCTCCTGTGTATATTTTATTGAGCTCCTCTCATCCCACAGAGGTGTACGGCTGCCATAAGCGGCCCCAAAATGTATCTGCAGCCTCATTAGCACAGGGCGGCATGCTTGGAACATGTAGCATCCTCTCAGAGACCCTTTCGGAGGCAGCGCTATCGGCCCGTGTCAAGGAGCTCACAAATCGTTGTTTTTGATATTCAGCTTGGAGCTTTTCATCTTTTTCTGCTGCAACACCACATGAAGAGATTAGGGAAGTTAATGAATAACTCTCCCAGGGCTCAGACAGTGTGCACGGGCCGCATTATCCCAGGCTTCATAACATTATCGAACCGCCGGCTGAATTTTCCCACACTGCTGTGACCCACTTCAACATCATACACTCTCCTTACACTTCACATGACAATGTCAAACTCTCCTTTAAGGAGTTATATGAAGAATAATCCCTTAAGGGGGTTATTCTTCTTTTGGAGCTTTTGAGCATTCTGACATATAGTGTTGCTCATAGAGTTTTGTAAGCTTGTATTCTCTGGTGTTGTCTTGCTCTGAACCCCTTACATTTACCCCCACGAATTTAGCCCAAAGTGGTGTGTCTCTCGTTTTCACAGATTTTTCACATATATTTTTCATTTTACAAAAAAGTAAACATGTTTTTATTATGAATGATCCAAGTTAGACTCTCAGTATGGCATTAGCACA
>JACM01062690.1:0-29381 GCA_000787095.1 Periophthalmodon schlosseri
TAGCAAACCTTAGTAAACCAAAGTCTTAAAATCTTGTCACATATTCATATTGATTTATAGTTTGAGTTGATATTTGCCTTTATCCTACTCAGAATACCATTTTTGTATCATATGAATGTCTGTATTGTTTGTATTTTTTGTATCGTGACAACACTAGCCTTTATAACTATGTTTATTTTGTACTAGTATCCAAACTACCCTTTACATTTTTAAACTTTTCTGTTGAAACACTGCGATTTCCCCAGTGGTGTCTGGTGGTGGTAACCTATATAATTGTTGTGCAAAATCAAAAATTAAAAATGAAATAACACACACATCATCATAACACATTATGACGAGTGTTTATCAGCTCAAAATACAGGGGATTTTGTGGATCACGTCCTTGTGAATATCGACTTTTTGCTTGAAAGTACTTCCATATCTCTTCTCAGTTCGGGCTGGCTTCGTTTCAAAATGGTGGGTGTACGCGCTACTCAAGAAGCAGTCATTTGAGCAGCTGCGATCTAGCTTTAAACACATTCCTCCTAGCGTATTTCTTTGTCTCTGTCAGTAGCATAACCCTTATTACCCTTTTAATTTGCTGTTCTTTGAGTTAGCTACGCAGGCCCGGTGACCCACGATGCCTTCCGCTTGTTCTACCTCTTAGCACTTTATCTCTTGTAGCTTGTATAGTACAGAGCTGATAGCATATCGCAACCTCACAGGAAATAAAACTGCAGATGATTATCTTAAAACACAACTCTTGGGCACTCATCGTTTCTGTGAAGTAGACAAAACATCAAATACAACTTTTCTCCTTGCTGAAAAGACATTACATTGGTCTTTTTGTGTTTTTTTTTTCTTAAAGTGGCCATATTATGTACTTTAATGAGCTATATTATGACATTCCCTCATCAGAAACATGCCTGGATTAGTTTTAGATGTCATCCATGCATGTTTGAGTAATCTTGCGATCTCTCCCGGGTCTTACTCAAACCCGCCTTACGGTTCGCAGTACAATCTTATCTGTGTTGTGAGAGTGCTCTGAAGGAGAAGTGAGGGAGCAAGGGGAGTTGGGAATTGGAGCATCAAAAACTAAACTGAAACTTATTAAAGAGGGGGTATTACGTATAATCAACTTTTTTGAGCTTTCTACCATGTCATAACATTGTTTCTTCATCAAAAACATGCCTGAAGAGGTTTTAGATGTCATGTATGTTTGCGTAATCTCGCAATCTCTTCCGGGCACTATTCAAATCCCCCTTACGGCTGGCAGTACGATTCCGCCCAATGCTCAGCCCATAAGCCTGCGTCACCTATCAGATCCTTTCAGTCTGTAGCGCAGTTTAAGACCAGACTAAAAACACTCCTCTTCTCCCTGGCATTTGGTTGTAGTTAGGCAGGATATCTTGGTATTTTATTGTTCTTTGCCTGTGTATCGTGTTTTTGGTGAAGCACTTTGGGCAGCTTAAGGTGTATTTTAAATGTGCCATATAAATCAAATTGAAACAGCAAGTTTTCATAAGTATACAAAAGCAGGATACAAAACAATACACTACAACTTCACAAACCTGATACGATGCGCAGTAGTAATATGTTTTAACCTAACCTTAACCTTATGCTGTTTTTGGCGAATATAGCATTTTCAAAACAATAAAAGGTCAAATCTAAGTATGTCATGTCTTCACAATTTGTACTCAGTGGTTTCCAAAGTTTTTTACCTCATTTAATACACCTCTACATGGGCACCATTAGTCGCACGAAACACATCAAGACGGTACTGGATTTCTTGCCAAGTTCGCTGTAGCAGAGCCTCATCAATGGTTGCAATCGCATCTGTTATCTTTTGCTTTTGTTCAGTAATTTCCTGTATCTTTGTTCGATTCATAATAGTTTCGTTGAGTCTGCATATCTGATTTTGCCTCAATAAACCATGATACACATTGTGCCTTCTCTTGAGGAGTAGCCATTTCTTAGTGGTTCATTCAAAAGGATGAATCTTTAATCAGCAGGATGCCTGAAATACAAAAATGCAATGTGATTTTAAAAAAAAAATATATATATATAAAATCACTGAGTACAATAGAACAAATCTAATTAATATATCGTATCAATTGTCTATGTAATTACATTTTAAAATTGTACTCTATGACTCTATGGACACCCTGTATAACGGTGCTTGCTCATCAGTATTCCTCCCAGCCACCCGCTCTCCACAGTCTGGTTTGGATGCGCAGCTCCGTTGGATAGATATCGATGAGACTCAAATAGCTGATAAGGCAGCGGTCTCCTCACCTTTAGATAATTTCTCGTGTAGAGTGTCAGTGATAGCAGATTATCGAGCGCTTTTACAGTTGATCTGAATCTCATCAGCACTTAACCTCATTGTTCAGGGAGCAGAGGTGAGAGGAATGTCAATTGGCTGAAACAAATCTTGGGCTGTGTCTCGCTATTTCCCTGTGCTTTATTATGTCTGGAATGCGTTTTGATCTGAAGTTACCACGTGAATAGATAAAAGGAATATGCAATGTTCATTCTGACTGTGAATCTGGGTGCAGTGGTAAGCGGACTCCCCTCTCCCTAGACACTTTCTCCAGGCATAATAACTAAGTATCGGGGAACGTTTGAAAATTCAGAAAAGGAGCTTGTGTGTTTTATCGCCATGGCCAATGAGGTGGCAGATTTCTGGGGTGGTTTACAAGCAGTGTTGTCTAATAGAGACATTACAAATGAATAATCTTTAGAAGAAACCAATTTACTCGGCTAGAGCGTTTTCAACAGTTGGCTCACAAAATCATCCATGTTATGAATCACTTACATTCCATTGTGTAATCGGTTTCGCTCGCTTTCACATAGTTTAATAGTGAGCTGGAGGTCTGGAAGAAGTGGCTTTTAACTGTCAAAATGCAAACATTTGGACGTGGTTTGTGGTTAATATCTCAGTAATTACAGAGTTTATCCACATGAAAGAAAAACTGGCACAAAGGGCGACAGTAGCTTAGTTGGTAGAGTGTTTGTCCACTAATCCAAAAGTTGGCGATTCAAATCCAGCTCTCGACATAAACATCGTTGGTAGAGCGATGAGATCCACTGAGCCACAGGTTGGCAGTGTGATTCCAGCTCCCACAGACGAATGCTGTCGTTGTGTCCTTGGGCAAACACTTTACCCACCGCGCCCCCAGTGTCTTTGTACAATGGTATATGAATCTGTGAATGGGTGAGTGGTTCCTTGATGTAAAGCGCTTTGAGTGCCTTGAAGGTGGAAAAGCGCTATATAAAAATATGACCATTTACCATTTACTATTTGAACATCTTCTGTCAGCACAAATAAAATACAATATTTTTCTTGAAGATGCTGTACCTGATTTTTTTTTTTTTTTTAGCTTCAAAAGCTAGTTATACAATATATCTGTACTTGGCCAAGACAAAGTGTTTTTCAAATATATGGAAAAAAAATGGATTCAGGTTCTTTAAAATCTTTTTAAAATGAGGCAATATTTATTCACAAATTAGTGATTGGTTTCAATCGTTATGGCTTCAATTAAGCAGCTAATTTGGCAAATTTGTGCTCCCAATCTCTAACAAAAAAATGAAAAGTTCAACATTTGTGGATTTTCAAAATGAGTGAATCTCCCATATATGTGTCCCTGCTCTCCATCTGAATTTATGATAGCATATTCTTAAAGGGGATATATTACACAAATGTTGTATCTCTGTTCTAATGGTGTATCCTCATCAAAAACATATCTGGAGTTGTGTTTTGTTCTAGTCACGCGTTTTACACAGTAATCCTGCATATTTAGGCTGTGTTCTTCTTTCAAACTGAAAACACTCCACCTTGTGACGTCACTAAGTGGCAATACAGGAGGTGCTTGCCTATGTTTTTAAACTCCATACACGTTCACTAGAATCATTTGGATAATTTGCATCCTTGGAATTGCCAAACTTTGAAGCTAGAGCTATTGTTTTACCCTCAACCTTTACCCAGCCTTCACTTCTCTGTTGTGCAAGCAGATATACCTTTTGCACAGTTGTCACAGAATAACAAAATATATTTTTAGGGCAACAATTTACGCTTATTGTATTGCAGTATATAGCAGCTCAATTTAGGCTACAAATAGCTGTTAACTCTAAAACTACCACTTAATGACATCATAAGGTGGTACAGGGCATGTGTGAATGAAACAAAACACAACTCCAGGTATGTTTTTCATGAGGTAACAACATTCTAACATGGCTTAAAGCTCGCAAGAGTACATTTTGCGTAAACCTTTAAAAACTCAGCTTTTAATTTGCTGTGCTTAGGTTGTATTTTGGATTTGTAGGATTACGTTTTAGGATATTTTGGTTGCACGTGTCCTTGCAACAATTTCTATGTAAATCCACGCATGTTTTGACTTCTCACAACACATTTCCCGGTATGCGCATACATAAACCAGCATTCCTCTTTCCATTCTCCCACAAACAAACACTGGCACATCAAGTAGTCCTTTTCTCCCTGCTCCAACCGCTATTCACAGAGCCTCATTGGATCGCACAGAGCAGACCAACAGCCATGAAAAATGCATGTCCCTTTTGCGTGTTTCATAAGGATTCTCATCGGCATTCTGTTCCCATCTCCAAGCGGCAACAACCACATAGCCATATCAATTACTCCGGCGATTTGGGAGGAGATGTGGGCAGGAATGGCACCGAAACGGGAATATGGGAACAGCAGTGGTCTTAATGAGAGAGGGTCAGTGGTTTTTTTGCAGTTCAAGGGTCAGAAATGTGAACGGAGAGGCTGAAATAAGCGTTGGCCAAAATGTGCAGTGTAGCGAGGGGTGTGAGGTGGAATCCTGATCAGAAAGCACTTAAAATGAATAACTTTACAGCAGTAAGTAGGTCAGAAGCAACTGGTCAACATATATATAGAGGGTCCTTAATAAGACGAGGCACTGCAGGTGAATAGGAAAAATCTTAAATGTAAAGATATCAATGTGAAGCTTCTTCTGTAGTTTGCGTAAGGAAAAAATGCATTACATGTTTTTGTTCATGTAAAGTTTTCACATAAAAGTTTGACATTTTATCTGTAAAAATAGGCAAAATTGAACGTATCTGAAACATATGAATAAGAAAAATGGCTAGAGCCAGGTTTACATTTCTTGCTTCATTTTCTTGACATATTAGATACAAAACAATTTACAGAGGGGATTTTGAATATCTTATATAGTATTTCAGTAAACTAGATCTGACAGAAAATTGGCCAAGAAATTCAAATTTTGCCTTTTTTCCTCTTTTTTAATTAAAACTTTAATAAATGAGGCTTGGGATTAGATATCAAGAAGTCCTTCTGTAGGTTTTGTCACATTTTTGTTATGCCCAAGATTGGAAAGTTTGGTGTATATAGGTGCTACATTAAGAGTGATCCTTATGTATATGGG
The DNA here is from genome assembly GCA_000787095.1 of Periophthalmodon schlosseri. Taxonomy (NCBI): domain Eukaryota; kingdom Metazoa; phylum Chordata; class Actinopteri; order Gobiiformes; family Gobiidae; genus Periophthalmodon; species Periophthalmodon schlosseri. Next base: position 5,403 of record JACM01062690.1, read on the forward strand.
AGGAAAACAGCCTTTGATATTACAATATTCCATATAAATCAATGACTACAAGTTGAGTGAATGAAACGTTTTTCGGTGGAGACTGGATGATGTTGTTGTTTCCGTATCAAAGCTGGTATGTTGAGAGACCCAACTGACCAAAAAACTAAAAATGTGTTTTATAGTGTCGCGAGGTTGTGATAGTGGAGGTGCCAGAGGACTTAGGACAGTGTGTATGTTTAAATGTCTTTAAAATTAAAGGTGCACTATGTTACTTTTCTGGTGGAGGGTCAGCCACAATTTGTCTCCATGGAGATGTGTCACACTAGAGCTTTTAAACATCTAAAATATCTTCATGGAGACAAGGTGACACCACCAGGCCAGGTTATAGATCATTCTGTGTAGAGAAAAGTGTATTTTTGAGCCATAAATCATGTGCAATTGAAAAAAATGCAAAATAGAATAAAATATTATGGAACATCTCAGGCTATGTAAAGAATCTCCATGGAGACATGCACATTATGTCCCCTCCAGCAGAAAAGCTACATAGTGCACCAAATGACATGAGACACAGTTTTTAGTGTAGGCACTGCATGGAAGAAAGGTTATGTCATTGAAAGTCCTATCTTTAATATGGGCCTGACAGCACCGGAAAAACAATACAGTTATGTATTAAGGTATTTTTCAAATAAAATATGAGGAAGATGTAGGATCTGCAAAGGGTTATTCTTACAAGGCAAAAATGCCCCAAAACTTCACAGAGTCTCAATTAGGGCTGGGCAAAAAAAAAAACGAACAAAAAAAACAAAAAAAACAATTAAATCGGTTAATCAAATTTTAAGTTCAAATCGATTTGTTTTGGAAGAAAATTGATTCCCCTTGCAAGAAAGACGGCTCACTGCAGTCACAGAGAACAAAGTGATTGGAAAGCACAGGGCTACACAGTTATGATTAGTTTGTTTTATCTTATTCATAAAATGGAGATAGATTTCCCCAATGGCCAACGGGTTAGTTATGAACACTTCTGAATATAATGTTAAAGTCAAAGCAGATGCTTTAGCTACTTTTAGCTTTAATTAACACGCATGAATGAACAAAACAAAAATTAAAAAATGAACATTTTAACCAGGGGGGCTTACTATTTATCTCAGCTTTAATTGAAATTATTAACAATTTTATTTTTTAGGCAAAATCACGCAGCCCTAATCCCGGTGTTCAATCTCAAACGAAACCACAAAGAGTATGAATTACACTGATAACATGTATTACCTTTATAGAATGCAGGTTCAGCAAAGCATTATAAATAAATAAAGACTAACACTGAATTTACAACTTACACTTGTGTCTGTGTCTCTGTTTTAGGAGAACCCCTACATGTGCAACAACGAATGCGACGCTTTGACCGAAGAGCTGGCTCATCCCCCAGAGCTCATGTTTGACTTCGAGGGCCGAAACCCCACCACCTTCTGGCAGTCCACCTCCTGGAAGAAGTACCCCAAGCCTCTGCAGGTCAACATCACCCTCTCCTGGAACAAAACCATAGAACTCACCGACGATATAGTCCTGACCTTTGAGTCCGGACGCCCCGAGCAGATGGTGTTGGAGAAGTCTCTGGATTATGGCCGCACTTGGACCCCCTATCAGTTCTACGCCACCGATTGCCTGGACGCGTTCACGATGGAGCCCAAAACTGTGAAGGACCTAACACAGCGCACCCTGCTGGACATTATCTGCACTGAGGACTATTCCAGAGGTTATGTTTGGAAGAATGATAAAACGGTTCGATTTGAGATAAAGGATCGATTTGCATTGTTCGCTGGGCCTAGGCTTCATAACATGGCGTCGCTTTACGGGCAACTGGATACCACCAAGAACTTGAGGGACTTCTTCACCATCACAGACCTGCGGGTGAGGCTGCTGAAGCCCGCCACCGGAGCCACCATGGTGGATGAGAACAACCTGTCCAGATACTTCTATGCCATTTCCGACATCAAAGTGCAGGGCAGGTAAGATATCCTTCAGTTGTTTTTTTTTCAAATCTGGTTAATTCATGAGGTAGGAAAAGCACCAACTGATCTCATATAAATTTACATAGGTAATAACACCCTAAAGGCTCACTGTGTAACTTTTCTGCTCTGGCAGCTGCTTGTCTCCATAGAGGTGTTATTGCAAGGAAACCAATAACGTGCAAGTGGCAGCCCTCCACCAAAAAAGTTACATAGTGCATCTTTAAAACAATAGTTAATGCTAAAAATGTGCATGTGATTGACACACCTGGAATCATTAGTGACATTTAGGATCAACACACAGTAAAATATCACAAACAACACCATTCTGTAGGACATTTTAAACAAAACTTATGATAGAGATTGTAAATTATGTTTGCAAGATGAAAAAGGTGATGCAATGTAGCTTATATTTGACACATACATTACGTACACATACATACATCATTTGTCAGCCATTGGACATGCTCTATCTCCACACAAACACACCTCCACCATCATATCAAAGTTTAGACGCCTCCCTTTACATCCTAAACTCAGTTTGTGTAACGGGCTTCTGTAACAGCTTGCACCGCTGCAGCGAACAATATTTCCTTGGCTAAGTCATCTGAGCGTGCTATGATTTTGAGGAAATGGAAACATTGTCATTTCATGACGCATGACAATTGCCCTCATGATGGCCATAAAGCCTCTACAGCTGCTCTCCGCGAGGGCCGTGTGCTGCGCTGCATTGGTTTATATGAGGATAACTAGGCTGGTAATGGCCCATCCGCGGGGCCCTGGGTGAATTCAAACTGTTCGACTCTAATTAGAATGCAGCCGACGTTAGACTGAGATTAGAACCATTAGCACATTGGCTAATTGGTAGGAGACTAATCTTGTAATTAAGAGCATTTGCAACTGATTAAATGGCAATCATCAGGGACGCATCAGTGAGACATGGAGGCCTGCATTAGCAGGCTGTGTTTCCAAATTTAGCCCTGCCCTGTTTAATGCCAGTGCTATTTATCTGTGCTGTCACTACAGTATTTACATCTGTTTTCAAAGTTACAAAACACTTCAGCATGTCCTCCACATCTCTTTCCATGATAAATTCAGTGATAGATTGATCTACAATGTGGTTTTTCGCCTCACAATATTCCCAGCCCTGTTAGACACCAGTTACACAGCCATGGCGCAGTCCTGTACTCTAAACAGGAATTGATGAGCTCTAAATTGCAAGCGGCTCGTATCCAGCGCAGAATAGCATCTCCTACAGATATCTTATTTTGCCTTTCATTAGGAAGAAGTAGCAAAAGACTGGATGGGGGAACGCAAGCTATTCTGCCCAATTTTCTCCCCTGCCCCTGGGCATCGAATTCAATTTTCCACCGAAACTTTGTGAGAGAAAGAAAAGAAAATAAACATACAATTTCTGACCAGAGGTGGATCAGTAACTCAGGTGGTGTTGGCAGGGTGGAAGAGAGTGATTAGAGCTCCTGTCTCCTCCTCCGCTGCTTCTGGCTACAGGCAAATGTGAAAATGAAAGTCTTATCGCACAATGGCCACCCTGTATATGCAGCCCCACAATGGTCCACAAACACTGATAAAGCCGAGCTGTGGTGAATGAGGAGACAGACCCAGAGAAGGCTGTGAGAAAGAGGTCAGGGTCTAGCCTGGAATGATGTCAAGGCGAAATGGAAATATACCATGAAAAGAGGTTTAATTGCTTTATACGGTAGTCAGGAGTATCTATACACGCATGCTAATTAATACTAAAACTAGATAATCAGTTGAACAAGTATCAGCACTGAGAACCATTCCTGAATAGCTTTAGAATGATCTTGAGCTGTATCAGAACAAGATCACATAGATAGGCCTGTCACAATAATTACTAAATCGACTTATCGTTCAATATATAAAAGCTGTTACAATATATGTTGGGGCCCAATATTTATCAAGAGTACATTTTCTTTACAATAATGAGGAGATTCTTGTTATTTTGGTTGTAATACACTAAGATTTGATCTGTAGAGGGTTGAATAAGTCACTTCTATCGCTAATTATTGCTTCGTTTGGCTATTTATTTGTTGCTGCTCATGTCTTTTAATGATACTGTGTATTTAAACATATTGTTATTGGGATTATCTTGCTATTTTAATTGGATGAGTGGCATGAAATAGTTTCAATATTATGGTTTATTGCAATATATCTCTATAACAATATATCATGCTTCAAAATGTGTTAGCGTGACAGGCATACAGACATAGTACACGCCCATGTACCACTATGGAACCTATGTGGATGACTGCGGCATTACACAGATATAAGGCCACATGGGAATATAAAAAAAGTTCTACAATTTAATCAATTTAAATGAGTATTGAGTCGAGTATCGAGTCTATTCCTTAGTACTGAGTTTGAAATTTTGGTATCGTGCAACTAAAAACAAAGACTTCTGAGATGGCAAATAGTTATGGCAATAATACAGTGGCATTATTATTACAATTACTCCTCAACCTTTAAATAGCGCAGTACAGGCTTTCATTCATTACAAGGCCCTCCATCTGAATGAATGAGATTTGCACAATTTGTTCGTACACGTTGTTCTGCAAAAGGCTTATTATCCCAAGACGCAGGAGAGGGAATAGTGAAGAAATCCCACGTTTTCTCGCCTGGAGCAGTTTCGAGCGGCATGTGTCAGCCAATAAAAAAAGATTTTGCTCTGAAATGAATCTGGGACATTTTCAGATGCCACACAAGACGATAGGGTAGAATCCCCTTTAATAATGCCACAAGAAAAGTTTAGAAATGGTTTTACAAGAGACGTAATCACAATCATTTCTCTGTAATGACTTTGAATGAAAGAAAGGAAGGCATTCGGAGAGTATTTTTGGATTTTAGTAGCTGTATAGTAGACAGACTGTGCTTGTGTCTACTATACAGTTTGAATCTATTATTATGTTACAATATGGACACGCTAGTGAGTAGCACATTTTTTTTCCTTTGCCCCAAAATGACTACACAACTTATCAGTGATTAAGAAAATAAAATTGGAGAATGAAGTAAGTCCAGAGCAGTGGGCGTGTACCAGTGTTGTTTTGATCATTTAATTGTCTCCATGGAGATGATGTTGTGTCTGGAATGCTCCACTGTATAGCATTAAACTAAAGCTTCAGTTTATATAACTGCAGATGTTTTTGTTTTTGTTTTTTTAATACATCAATTGTAACTGTGAGTGACCTTTTCACAGATCTTTGACCTGTAACTTGGGCTGGTGGCACCACTTGCGTTTCTCAATGGAAATAATTATGTTTAATGCCTTACCGTGAAGCATTCCAATCAAAGCAATAACATCTCCATGGAGACAAGCAGGTGGCGGACCCTCCAGAAAGTTTTTCTTTAAGTGCAGTGGCTTTGATAGGCCTGTCAAGATAACAAATTTTGAATATATTGCTGAAGTAAATAAAAAAAGACAATATTGAAACTAATTTATGCCAGTGACACAATAACCCAAGAGCAGATTTAAACTGCAAAACTGTTCTAAATCTACAGTATTGTAAAAAAAACGAGCTGCAATATATAAATAGCAGTAAGAAGCACTTTAGTACTTAGTTTGTATCTGTAATGGGTCATAGAAGTTATTTATTCAACCTTTTACGGCTCAAATCTTATCATATAGCCACAAATTTCCCATTAGTGCAAAGACATTGTACACACAATAAATACTGACCCCAAAAAAGTATTGTTCCAGCTTTCATATATTAAACGATAAGTCGATATAGTAATTATCAGGACAGGCCTAGGCTTTGACCCTATTTTTAACCCTTTGAAACGTGGACATACTTCAACTTCATGGAAAGAATGGAATGAGAGAGTACTTTTCCGCACTTTCCTGCCACGTTCCTATATGTGACAGCATCGATTCCTAATGTTATTCCACATCAACGAAAAACAAAAACCTTGAACCGTGCAGGGCAGCCCTCCTCTCATCGCTCCCGCACTATCGATCAGGTGTCGGGGCGTTAATTAAGACATGACCGCTGGCTTCTCGTTAAGGGCCGGTGCGGAGGGGGCCTGGGAATCACGGCAGATAATCCATACGCTCTGCTAATGTGCTATTTCTCCCACAGCTCCTGTCGTTCCGCATTTTTCACTCTCTGCCCTCTCCTTGCTTCTCAATCGGTCTCATGTCAACAAAAGTATTTATGAACTTGACCGACGTAACCTCACAGTAGTTACAGGAATTTGAAATGGAACATTCAGAGGTATAGATGAGATTAGTTAGTTGGACAAACAGAATAACAATAAACATTTAAAACTTTGAAACCAAATGTACACGTATAGTTGAGTTCAGTTCAATTTTGTCATTTATTTGGCACATAGAAAACAATATTGAGTAGCCATATATATATATAATTTTTTTTCTTTTTTTTTAAGTTATTTTAGGAATCTACAACTCAAGTAAGAGTAAGAGAGTAACTGTCTGAACATGACATCTGGTTTAGTAATTGGAAAGAAGGACTGTTCAAGATGATATATAGTGCTTGTGTCGAGCCGTGAAGTTGACGGCACCTCCTGAGGATAGCTGCAGATCACTCTAGCGAGTAGTGGATTTTTTTTCATTTGTGCCAAAATGGCTAATGCCGAATCCTATGCGTAGGAAAATAAGATCGTAGAACGAAGTAAGCACCTGCAGTGGTGAAAACAAGGGCTGATCGGAGCAATGATGTCTTGAATACAGTATAAATATTAACATGCATGAACCAATGAGAAGGGAGAACATCTATAACATGATTAAAAGCTCTAAAAAGCTAATTGCATAATAGGTCTGCTTTAACTAATGCACATAAATTGGTATTTTCAAAATAATGTCGCTATAGACTCACATTGGGAAGAGTTACTAAAAATCTTAGTAAATCCTAGTAGTCAGTATGTTGTCTGAAAACTACTTCAAAAAGTTCAATATTATTAAAAAAATTGAAGCTTAAAAATATTTTTTAAAAGTGTATGTAACTGTATTATCTCTCTTGGGTTTTGGTTCCAAATGTCTTGATATATACCTCAATGAGAGAGTGGTTTGTGAAGCTAAACCATTTGGTTTTGATCCAGTCTTATATCCTTCATTGATAACTATAGTTGTGTCTATGGATTTTGAGACAAATACATGGAATTATAAGTTTGCCTCCCAAGTGTACTAATTACAATTGTACACTTGTAATTAGTACACTAACATTACACCATATTATGTAATAGATACAAAGATGGGATTTCCCTGTTGTTCATTGTTGGATCTTGTTTATTCACCAGAAAAACACTCATCGTTTCCAGAATTTGCTCTTTACAAAACCCTTCCATCTGTGAAGACCGGAATCAGTGACGTTGAAAGCACAGTTTATCACCATATTCAAACATAATTAGCTCTGTGAGTCATGAGAAAACTGCACACCAACGACTGTTTAAAGCTTTCAACAATACCAGCGAATAACACAATACAATGTTATTCAAAAGGCTAAGTTTACTGACTGAATGATGAAATTATTAAGAACCTAAATGAGAAAAGATAGTCTAGTGTTACACAGTGCATCTTCAAAACAAAACATAACATACTATTATATAACCACCACCTACTAGTCTCCATTGAGATCTTTGTCTGGAATGTTCCACAGTATTGCGGAACATTCCAGACAAAGATTAAACATATCTCGGTGGAAACAAGCAGCCCCTGATGCCTTGCCTTGCCACTAAGACGAATTCTCGCGATTTTTGTGAGTTCACAAACTCTTGACAGTCTGTCTTGTTCGGCTCCAGCTGAAGCGTTTGCTTGTGATAGGTCCTGACCAATCACAGGGCAGCACTGTGCTTTGGGCGGAAGCCAGCGACGAATAAACCAAATCTAACATGGCAACACTGACAGATGTACTTGGGCATATTTTACAGGAAACACAGACTATTTAGTTTGTGAAAAACGTACAGAGGGAAGAGATTTGTGCATTTGTGGACAGTTAAACGCCTGTGCTTTTTCTCAGCTGAATTTATTAAAATGTAGATTTTTCAGCTTGTTCCGCTGTTGTGACGCTTCGACCAATCAACATGAAGTCTTTGTTTGAACATTCCTATCACTGGTTCCAATCGCTTTCAGAGAGAGCCATCGCAGATTGATGTGTAGAACTCTATTCAGAGAGCTACACATCAATCTGTGCAGAGCCAGGTTAGGTGATGCCATCAGGGTAAGTTACAGTTCAGATCTGTGGAGAGGCAAGCCTAATCAAAGATGGGTAGCACTCAGTTACATTTACTCAGTTACATTTACTTGAGTAACTTGTACATTTCAGAGTAGTTTTCTAGCATCATACTTTATCCTACTTGAGTCATATTGTTTATTGAATTAACAGTACTCTTAGTTTACTAAATATTTTTGTTACTTTTCCTGCTGTAAGTGTACAAATGGTAAAATCTTTATGTGGTCATATTAAATGATTCAAAGATTTGTGTTTCTTGCACTGCTCCTTCAGATATGATTGAGTTTGCCTCATTTTTGTGTCTATCCTTTGAAAATAGCAGATTTTGAGGATTATTTAATATTTTGTCCTTTACATTAACTTTAAAATCAGATGTTACGTCATGACAGTTACTTTAAGTTACACTATTTTGTACTTGTACTTTAGTAATATTATTTTGAAGTAGGCTAACGTTGTTCTTACTCGAGTACAGTTGGCTGCATTCTAGGCAGAGCAATAATATCTCCACGGAGACAAGTATGTGGCGGGTCTCCAAAGTTACATAGTGCACCTTTAATAATGTTAAAAGCAAGCATCAAATCACTACATTTAAATTTCCCATTGGCATTTTGAGTCTTTTGAATTGCGAGTGTTATATAATATTTATGTAGCATCCATAAAATTACCCAAAATTTAACACATAAAGTCACAAAAGTACACACATTAACCAAGTGTTAGCTCATTGCATTAGCACATTTACTTATTTCCAAATGGACAAATGAACAAAATCACAGTCAAAACAGTGTGTGGGAGTTTCCTGGAGCTCTTTAGACCAACGTATTTATATGTAAGGCCCACACGTGTTATATCAGATATAACAACATTCACATTCGGCAGGGACATGGTTTTATACATCGCTTATATTGAAGTTATGAAGCTTTGATCTTGAAAAAAGTGACACAAATTATTGCATTAGAATCCCAATTTAGGGAACGACCTTTCTACATGTTTTACTTACACTTAAAACATAGGGAGACATATTTTGTGTTATTAGTTTTAATGACCACTTTCTGTTGGTGAAATGGTTAATTTTTTGCAATTAAAATGTTAAAACTGTTTTTTCTTTCCATTATGAAACATAGTATTAAAACAGACATTTCAATCTATGTACGCTATTTAGAATATTAAGAAGATTATTACAAATCTATTATGTCTGACACATAAATGACATTTTCATTACACCTACTGAACAATATGCAAGTCACTGTCTGCTCAAACTGCAAAAATAGTATTGTATTTCTCATTAAAATGCATATTTCTTGTACAGTAGTTTTGTAGTGCAGCGCAGACTAAAATAATGAGACTGGAGCATGGATGACCTCAGCACAATCAAAGCAGCTTATTCTTGATGCTAACTTAAAAACAAACAGTTGTTTGCATTCCCTCTTCCTCCTCATCTCCACGTATTTTGTCCTTGAGATAGAGACTGAATTCCTGAGTAGGCTTTACTCACTTTGTATGATAATTAGGAATTGGGATATTGCTAACTGCTAATTGTTTTCAACTGTTTTCTGCAACCAGTAAGCACTTTTCTAAATTCTAAATTAACCACATATAGCCACAAAAATAGCATGAAGGTATAAATAGTGTAAATAAAAGTTGCGCTCAATAAATATTTAACCCAACAATTATGGTTCACCTTTCATTTAATAATAAAGGATTAGTCAGTTATTTTATCCCTAATTCAGTGTACCTCATTAAGTACAATGTGAGACCATGGAATAACAAGTAACCCTTACATAATCCACTTACTATAGCATGTTGCATATCAAGTATTCTTACCCATTAGTTTAATTAAAGGTACAGTATGCACCTGTACCTTTAATTAAACTAATGGGTAACCATTAGTTTAATTAAAAATAAATCACCTGCATGATTCCATGGAAATAGAAAGTTAAAACCATACTTCAGAACATTCTCCATGATTATAGCCAAATGAACGACATGTCCATGGAAACAAACAGGAGTCGGGTTTGTGGAGATGCAAGCCCGCTCACAGTAAGAACAGATAGTTTTTCAAAGTTTTTTAGTGCAACTGCTGGGTTTCAGATGACGTCACAACATTCTATAGGCCAATAATAGTTAATACAGATGGGGTCAACAAAATGAATATTGTTAAAATGCAGCTTTTTGTTGTAATACAAGAAGCTAATCGGTATAGTCACTAATATAAATGATCAGGTTGACATTTGTGCATTTACCTTTTGGATATTTCATAGCAAAATACAATGTAATCAATAGGGAAAACTTGCTCTTGCCCCCATCTGGGAGTATGACATCATCACATTCTAGAATCTGAAAACCACCAATTAACACAACCAAAATAAAAAAAAAATAAATAAATAAATACATGTTTTTTTATGTATTCTATTTTAGCTAAAAAGTTACATACTGTGGCTTTCTTACTTCTAGACAAGGCAAGAGAGAAATAATTTGCAATCAGCTTGGCCAGTCAATTAAACCCATATATAGCTCTGTTCCTTGGCATTGCAATTGAATCACTGAACTAAATGGACTTGAGCCAAAATCACATGTTTACAAGCAACAAAATGTCACATCATTAGACAGTTATTTCAGCTACATTGACTTTTGGAAAGGGTCTACTGGCAAAGCGACCACAGACGTAACTGGCTAATTGCTCCGTCTGCGCCTGTGTCCACCAATATTTGTTCTCCATGCACGAGGAATTCAATGTGCGTGCAGGGAGGATGCTCAGATCAGGGACGAATCCAAGGACACGCCATAATACAGAACACAGGCCTGTACAGCGACATCAGCGTAGTCCGTCACTGCCCATTGAACTGAAATGACAGCAATTAGTATGTAATGGTATTGTCCCCTTTTGTTCTTGTTTTAAAGAGTCACAGAATTCAGGAGTGCTGATAGCCAATAGAAACGCACGCAATCTGTACACATAATTATTACTGTTAAATGTGCATTCTTAAAACCTTTCATAGAACAATCATTTGGAAAAGAAAAAAAAAAAACATCTATTTCTACGTTTGTTGTCGTTTGTCGTTATAATGCATTACTGATCCACTCGGCCCTCTGTGAACCAAATTACATAGTTCCAAAATAATCCTCGGCCTTTGCTCAGTCGGCCTTTGCTTTTCAAACCGTCATACAGTGGAATCAGCTCCAGACAGTCTGAAATTGTCTGTAGATCTTAATAATTTTACTAGAAATTTGAAAAAACACATTTTAGATAATCAAGTGTGTCAACATCAGTCTATTCACTGTAAAACTTGCACATAATGATCTTTAATATCCGTATGGCCTGTAGGAAACATACTGTGTTGGAAATTGTGACATTTTATTGTATTTTACTGCTAATGTTAATGCTGAACTAAGTTAGTCTTATGTAATTGTAATGAAATGTGGTATTTGTATTGTATTCACCTGCCCAGGGACTGCAGACGGAAAGTAGCTTGCCTGGTATCCAGAATACACACTTGTTCAATACTTTACAAAGATGTGAGTCTGGTCACTGGTGAATCTCCCTGATGGGCGTGATTGACAGGTGGAGCTGAAAAACATGGCAGATTTTGCAGGATCAATGAAGGAAGCACTAAACACTGTTAATCTAAGGTGAGATAAATTTGGTTTTATTTGTATATCATAGGTGACCAATGAGCTCCTTCATGTCACAAAAAAAAAACCAAATCTGATTGGATGGTCACGTTTGACTGGGGTTGAGACGCAACAGAAGATGTGGGGACCAGACTGATGTCAATCTGTATAAAAAACACACAGAGATATTAGTCTGGATTTGCCATGCAAGGAAGTAGCAGTAGCTAAATCTGGTACAAATCATCTTTTCTTTTGTATGATTAAGGATTGTGTACATGGTTCCTGACAAATAAAGAATAAAGAAAGAAAGAAAGAAAGAAGACCTGTAGTCTCATAATATTATGAGAAGTGCATTGCTATTAAAGTACTTAGTATGAGAGAAAGAACTGCTGTCAAAAGAATACACACAAAGCTTTATTTGAACACTAATCCAAAGCTATAACTGCATTTAAAGGTTTGTGGTAAGAAAAAAGGCTGTGGCTGAGGTTGTAGTAAGTTAGATTACATAATTATGGGAAAATAATCACAATCAGCCGTATATATCGACCTTAAAGATACTGGCAGACCTTATTGGAGGTCTCTGGAGCCTAAACATCGGCATCATCCTTGAAAAACCCCATATCAGTCCATCTCTACATATCGACCTTAAAGATACTTTCATCCTTGGAAAAACCCCATATCAGTCCATCTCTAGTTAGCATGAGGCAGCGGTGGTCGTAGTAGCAGTAGCAATAGCAGTAGTAGCAGTAGTAGTAGTAGTAGCAGTAGTAGTAGCTTTAATAATATTTGTAAATTATATAGTACTTTAAATTCTTTTATGTCTTAATTTGTCATCACCACATTGCGGAGTGCTTTATTTATCTACATTTACTTATTTGAAAGAAATCCACCAGCCAGTTTATTTATGCTTATTCCAAGCTCGAAAAAATGTAAAAGGTTGGTTTAGGAAGGGCATCTGAAGTAATTATTTTGGTATCAATACCGGTCTAACCATATGGACGAAGGCTTTTCAGTATATAGCTTATGAACTGTTGACCTGTGAAGTCTTATGACCGGGAAGCAGATATTGTACATATGGGTCTGAATTTTATGTGTCTGTGTAATAATCTGAGTGACTGCGTTTGTGTGTGGAATGTTGTATCATGCAGCTATGCTAATTGTTTCCCAGCCTTAAAAAAGTACATGTTAATTAGTACTGATAAATGCATAACAGTATTGATATCCAAATTAGTACAGAGCCCGTGTTGGCGTGTTGATACTTGATATTGATTCTCACATTCATAGAAAACATCTCACCAATCAACATGCACGTCACTGCTATTTGGTTCTTGCTTCAAAATCCAATACATTCCACAAACTGCAATACATATGGTCAGATAGAAGCGCTATAGGCTCTGTGCACAGCAGCATGCTAGCTAGCTCACTGTGTCTCAAACATGGAAGTATAAAAAAATCTGGAAGGTGAACCCAAGATGGCATCATATTGTTTTCAGTGGCCTGTGCTCAATGGCGCATGGGCCCAAAAATAATTTTCTCTTCCGCCTTGCTTCTTCAATACGGGCTAGCGCCTCCCACCCATGTGACCAGTTCTGACCCATCAGAGCAATAGCTGCTAGATCGCGGGCTCAGAGCGGGGCTAGGCTCAATCTCACAGCGCTAACTTTTGGGCGTTTTGAGGATTTAAAATGTTTTAATGTTTTAAATGTTGTGAAAATAGAGAAGAATCCCTACAAAATCCTACCTCTGTGTCAGCCAAACATGAGGAATTCCTAAAAAATGCATTGTGTGCCTTATCTTTAAATATGTATCAGTTTTAGCGCGATTCAGCACAAACCTCATAGAGAGACAATTGGACAGGAAGAAGTGACGCTAACACTGAGGTTGCCAGGCGCTGTTGTGCACAGAGCCTATTACGATGTTATTATTCCCAATTCACAATGCATTAAATGAAATCCAATGTTATTTTTAGTGTTTGTCTCTGCGGCACACTGAACATGATAGCATTTCCAAGGTCTTTCTCATACAAAACCTCTTCTATAGTCTGAAGTACAAAGCTCTGATAGAATTATCCTCTGTTCATTTTCCCCATTGGAACTATATAGTCGGTGATGGTAGGGCGAAGCTCATAAAAATCACCATGTTTCTGTATTTCACTCTAAAAGGAGAGTTCTTCAAAGTTAATTGACATGACATTACCAGATTGCACGGAGACAGACCCCTGAGGAGATCGGGGGGCAGTTTTAGGAGTCTCATAGGGAGGATATAGTGTAATTATGGGCTACTAAAACATCTCGTACAATTATAACATATGACATTTAGATATCCTTTGCATTTTAGGAGGTCTGTGCTGCAAATTGCATTATAATGAATGGTTTGTTACTTTGGGCACAGTTTTTATTTTCTTGTGTTTCAGTTTCCTCTTATTGGTGGTTTTCAGATCCTACAATGTGATGATGTCATACACTCAAATGGGGGGCGTGAGCCAGCTTTTCCTAGTGATTACACTGTACTTTGCCATGAAATATTCAAAAGGTAAATGCACAAATGTTGAACCTGCTCATTTCTATCAGTGACTAGATCCAAGAACTCACTATATTACAACAATAACAATATTCATCTTACCTGCCCCCCGTCTGTATTAAATATTATTGGCCTATAGAATGTTGTGATGCTTTTGATGTTTCAAAAAGTAGTTTTGTTTGGAAAAGTACCATGACAACAGTCCAGATTTCTCATCATTCTAAAACCTATGGAGCAGTTGATGATTGTTTTTTTGTTTTTTTTAAATTAGTTATTTAAGTAGTGTTGTCACAATACTAACATTTCAATCTTGATTTTAATACTATTTTACTGCTAATGTTAATGATGTGTTCACCTGCCCGGGGACTGCAGATGGAAAGAAGCAGTAACTAAATGTATACTAGTCTATGTGTCTTATACTTGTTCTGATACAGCTCAAGATCATTCTAAAGCTATTCAGGAAAGGCTCATTTCTGTCCTTTGAATGTGACTTTTTTAGTATCGATACCTGCCAAAATGAGTATCTTTTTTCGATTCTAATTTTAGTATCTATCAGTGTCTGATTTTTGATACTTTCGACAACCCCCAAATCACATATATAGACACAGACACAGTAGTCAAGTACTATGCCCATAACTTATATTTAATAGCATAAGTGGAGTGTCTGGGGAGAGGGAAGACAAGCAAATTATTATCAAATCCTGCGTGTTAATTATTTTTGTGGACAGCCAGAACCGCACGCATTGATAAAACTTTACAAAGACGAGTGGGTCTGGATGGAAGCGTATCCCGTCTTCTCGATTCCAGAGGGCTTGATTGACAGGCGGATTAACCAATCAGAGAGACGCATGGTCCATTCATGTCAAAACAAACATGGCGGCTTGCAGAATCAACAATCGAAGCACCAAACTGCTATTTATCGCAGGTAAAAGAAGTTATAGATTTTGTTCTGAATGAAACGAAAATGTTCAGATTATAACTGGTCTGACATCAGCTGCAGTGCTTTAACACATCAAACTTGTCATAACTCTCTTTTGTCTCTTTAGTTCTAGTCGCTCTCTCCTAGTTCCACCTGATTGGCACAGACCCAACCCTCCTCGCCCAGACTCATGTTTATGTAAAGTGGGCTCTTATCTGCCTCCCTGTACACTGCTCTGTGTGCTACATGCCCTCTGCCCCGTGAACCGAGACCGCAGCATCGCTCTGACTGACATCAGGTTTCACAGGACACCCACCTCTGCACAGGACTGTCGCCTCTCTTCACTGCTATACTTCACTGCAAGAATTCAAAATACGTAGTTGTTTTGATAACTAACTTATAACTGCCAGTCAACTGTGTGTAGAACTTTGAATTGATTTAAAGAGCCCTTATTACGTTATTTTCTGATCTATGTTATAATGTTGTTTCCTCATCAAAAACACACCTGGAGTTGTGTTTTGTTTCATTCATACATTTTGACACACAAACCCTGCATATTTACGCGTTTTTCTCTCAAACAGAAAACACTCTGTTCCACCTTGTGATGTCACGTGGTAATACCGGAAGTCCTCCACTGAGTTTTTAAACTCCATACACCTTCGCTACGATCATTTGGATCATCTCAGCCCTGCAATTTCCAATCTCTACTGAACAAAAGGTAAAAGTTAGCTGCTAACTTGAAAACTACCGCTTCACGACATCACAAGGTGGGACAGAGCATTTTCAGCTTTGGAGATGTAGAGAGACTAATAATAAAGGGTTACTCAAACGTGTGTGAATGAAACAAAACACAACTCCAGGTATGTTTTTGAGGGAGTAACAACATCATAACATGGCTTAAAGCTCACAAGAGTCAATTCTGCGATATATAGGACCTTTAAATCTGGAATGGCTCTCACTGGAAGCGGTCAAGAAAATAAAATCATTTAAATTATAGTGAAATATACTAACCACAAATCAACTAAATAAATCAGCTTGAACTACTGAAGTATGTAGCTCCTCTTTTTTGCAGCATTCTCTTACTCTCTGCGTCTGTCTTCAGCGGTCGTGTTTTGTGCCACTCTTCTCCCAGTCGGTTTAATTAGAGCTAGTTAAGGCCTGGGGTTTCACTGTGAACTATGTGTGGGTGCAATGACATAACATGAGGAGAACCTGTCTCCAGAGGGGGAGCAGTTATAGTGAAGGCGCCAACATGTGCTTTACAGGCACTGTTTCAGGCAATGGACACTAAGAGGCAAAGTGGACATCGACACAGTTGGCATGAAAGAAAGATTGCTCTATAAATCAGTAATGTAATGTAATCAGTCATTCAAATCATAGTTTATTCGTAAGAAAATTGAAAACAAATCTAGATTTGTTTTTCTTTCAGCTCCACTACTACTTACACAATTTTCATGGTATGTGTCCACTTTATTCCGGAAGTTGCCGTTGGCGCCGCCATTGTCATTCGGGTTGTATTATTTTGCATGGGGCTGCTGATCTTGAAGCAGATAAGTTCTATACGGACTACAAAAACATTTTAAAGCCTCCCAGAGAATTGAGGCGGGTTGACTTGTTGGTGCACATGAACATGGTACATTTTATACAAATCAAACTACTTTATATCATATTTTAGCTTTTCTCAAATTCTCTATTGAAACGAATGCGATTCCCACTTAACTGGGAGTGACACCACAAAGAAAGTGCGGTTTAGTAGCATTTAGGGGCAAAAGTTGGGCGGGGCTGAATTAGGTCAATACTTTCTGTTCCAAATCTAGGAATGTGTTGGGTGAAGTAGGATATAGTCAGGAACAAAATTTCTGGTTTCATGTATTTTTAGCAACAGTGGGAGTTGGTATTTTATGAAAACTGCTTCTGTAAATGTCCCCTATATGTTCTTATTTTGGATACATGCAGGAAATATTTATAAAATCAAACAAAAAAAAAGCAAGGGACTATATTGCACTATGTTTAATCTATGTTGTAATATTGTTGTTGTTTTTTTCGTCACAAATTTACCTGGAGTTGTGTTTTGCTTAACACACAGATCCTGCAGATTTAGGTTGTGTTCTTTTCTCAAACTGAAAACACTCTGTTCCTCCTTGTGATGTCATTAAGTGGTAATACAGGAAATGCTCCACTGTGTTTATAAACTCCATACACCTTCAGTAGAATAATGATGATCATTTCAGCCCTGGATTTACCAAACCTGGAAGTTACAGCTATTGTTTTAGCCTCATTGAAACTGCCTCACTCCTCAGTGCACCAGCTGATATTAGAAACTTTCTATTGACAATCTAAACTGAACAAAAGGTAAAACAAAAATGTATAAAAAGTATTGCAGAGTAAAGCAGTTCAATCAAGGCTAAAATAGCTAATAACTTTATAATTACCACTAAATGACATCACAAGGTGGAACAAACCGTTTTGAGCACACCCTAATAATCCAAGATTACTCAAACACATGTGGATGAAACAAAACACAACCCTGGGTATGTTTTTGAGACGCTAACAGCATTATAATATGGCTAAAAGCTCACATGAGTTGGATGAAACAAACACAACCCTGGGTATGTTTTTGAGACGCTAACAGCATTATAATATGGCTAAAAGCTCACATGAGTCAGTTTTGTGTAATATAGGATCTTTAATGTACAAAGTAAAATACCCCAAACTTGCTATATTTAGTTACATCTTTTGAATAGTTGCAGATGAGTTTTACATACAGATCAATCTTTGTTTCATTCTTGTCCTTTTCACCTTTCATCCTGTAGCAGCACATGCACCATCTAAGCCCCTCTGATTTCCATATTAATATGTTCTCCAATGGCAATTCCTCCTCTCTCCCCCTCTTGTCTTAGCGCCTTATATGTCCTGAATGGGAAGGAGCCGGGCGGTTACTCATTTCCATATTGTACTGTATATGAATGCGCAGCCACCATAATACTGCTTGTCATTGAAACAAATCACTAGCTACGCCCTAGACTAGCAAATTCAAATTTCATCTTTCAAATCAGAGAATTCAAGTGCATATGATTTGATGGTTTTCTGTTTGTGTTATTATGACTTGGTTTGGCGAGATAGTACTTGTGGTAAAATACAGGAAGTAGCCGTGTTAACATAGTTGCTTGGTTACAGTTATGGAGTTACGTCTAAGTATGTCATATTTGCTGCTCGTGTTCAACCAGGAACCAAAGTAATTATCTTTACAAAAAAATTAGACACGATTTCGTTGTGAAATGTTAATTATAATAATGTTAACTATGTTTTATTAAAATTAGTAGTCTAACCTGTCATGTGTACTTAACTTTTGTGATTCAGTCCCTTTACTTAATATTTTTGGCTTACTTGGGTTTCTTTCATAGTTTTTATAGAGGGGGTATTATGCAAATATCGACTTTTTGGAGCTTTCTACCGCGTTATAACATTGTCCCCTGATCAAAAACATGCCTGAAGAGGTTTTAGATGTCATCCGTGCATGTTTCAGTAATCTAGCGATCTCTCCGAGGCCCTGTGCCAACCCTCCTTATGGTAAAGCTCCGCCCACAAGCTTACGTCTCCATAAATTCTCCATAAATATACAAAACCATGATATAAAACTGTACACAGCAAACCCGATGTGCAGTAGTTTCATTAGCGGGTGCAGGCCGATTATGTTGCGATAGCGTTCTGAAGGGGGAGTGACTTAGCACAGGGAGCAAAGGGAGTGGAGACTCAGAGCATCAAATACGAAAGTGAAACTTACAAAACGTGTTAATATGATGTTTTCAGCAGATATAGGATTTTCCAAACAATAAAAGATAACATGGCGATCTAAATATGTTATGTGTTGGAACATCCCTCTCTTTAAAACTATTTGCTTGAGGTGTATTACAATGACTGAAGAATGATAAAATGCACGCAATGGCCATTTCAAAAACAAGGCAAATCAGACATTTTAATTTCACGGTGACACAACTCAATGTAATAAGGTGACTTTGCTGTTCTTGTTGTTTTGTGTTGAAAACGTTACCTCCACCTGGATGTGAAGGCGGTCAAAGGATAGCAACTGTCAAGATAATTATGTTCACTGAATAGAGCTTGTTCCTGAGAAGTGTCTTATTTTCATTATTTCCTGAAGGCAACCTGAATGCTTTAAATTCTAAATGTTTTTGTAGCACTAAAGAAAAACACATTATTGAGGCCTTCTTGATACTGGAGGCTATAGACTGGGGAGACAGGGTTGGCTAGAGGTCAGGCAGGTTACCCGCTAACTAGAGGGTTTTTAGTTCACTTGACCTTATGAATTGTGTGTTTGTGTCTTTGGGCAAGACACTTGACTCACATTCCCTTCTTCAGTCATTATATACAATATGCCCTGAAGAGTAATTTGTTAAAGTGGAACTAAAAACAAAATCGACTGTGTATGTAGTGCTTTAGTGTTGTCTAGTGCTGCTTTTCTTTTTTTTTCAGTGTGTGCTGCCTCCAGTGGCCACTGCTATGTCAAGTACTACGTGACATCACACAGGACTGCCCTGATTACAGCCAGGTGTTTTTGATTACAAACACTTGGCTTCAGGGGTGGAGTTTGAAATGTGGATACCAATCACACTGCTCCTTATATAAAAGACTACTACGATTTAATGTTGACAATCACATTCTATTGTTTAAATAAAGAGTATTTTTATTATCACTGTGCTATTGGAATTGGTATTGAGTATCGAGTCTGTTCCTTAGTATCAAAGTGCTGGACTCTCTACCAGGAAAGTTACATAGTGCACCTTTATTTTGAATTACTAACGCACAGAGTATCTTTAACCTCAAATGGTGTTCAAGACTTGAGCACAGCATATACAGTATTATATATTTTTTCAATAATTTCCAGTACTCCAATATAAATCTTTCATGACTCACTGCAACATACAAACAAATCCATATACATGAATTCAGTGGAGTGCTTCTCAGTCCCACGGACCAGTCCGGCAGTGCACTGTAGTTTCACCTTGTACTTTGGCTCTGGTTATCTCCTTATGTCCCACTGGTGTGAGCTCTCATGTAAAAGAAATCAAACGTACCCTATTCCCTGCTAGGTCCAGGCGGGTTGCTCTTACTTTGTCCAGATATAATATAACGCTCAACTTTGTGCAAGACCAAAGTTTTAGTCTATCTTCAGAAATGGGTAGAGTAACCAAAAATTGTACTCAAATAAGAGTAACGTTACTTTGAAATGATATTACTCAAGTAGAAGTACAAAGCAGGAGTCCAGGAAATGACTCAAATAAAAGTAAAAAAGTATTTGGGAAAACTATTGCTCAGATAAGAGTAACTTAAAGTCGGTACATACCATCTGATTTATAATTTGAAGTTAATGGACTTGGAAGGACAAAATAATAAATAATGCACATCTGCATTTTCAAAGGACAGACACAAAAATTAGAAAAAAAACTACAGTAACAATAATAATGCACTGGCCTTATATAGCGTTTTTCCAGATGCTCAAAGTTGCTTTACAATTCCATGCATTATTCATTCACTCCACACTTTGATTGACTGAAGCGGGGCTGCCACTCTGCACCATCAGTCCTTCCGACCACCTCTAACACTTGTGCACACACCACTTTCATACTAGGCAGTGTGGGTGAAGTACCGTGCCTAAGGACACAATGACAGTTTTTGCCACTGGCGCCCCACTGTGGCACCTGGTATTCCCAGCGGTTTCCCATCCAAGTACTAACCAGACCCTGCCTTGTTTAGCTTCTGGGGCCTGACGAGATCAGGCTTTGACAAGGAGTTTGGCCACATTCTATCTGCAGGAGCGGTGCCAGAAACACAAATGTTCTAATTTAATATTGTCAGTATAAAGCTTTTGTCGCTTATAGACATATGTTGCTAGAAAAGTGCTCTGAAAAGTACAATGGGCTTCATTCATGAATGTATTCCTAAAGAATGTTGGTAACTTCCATTTTAAGGAGATGCTGAGAGAACTCTGTGCCAGATTCACTCTGTGCCAAATCCCTTCTTCAGTGAGAGGTGCGCCTCATTCACCAGCATCCAGCACACCACGTTACTCATTTACACGTCATTTATATGAAAGTTAATATGTAATTATTAATAAACACCCTTGTTATCACACGTGAAAGCACAATGGTGAGAGTAACGAGGAAGTAAAGCAGAACGCTCTACAGACTACTGGTGTTTTACAGTTTCAGCAGTGATTAAAAATGTCCAAGCACACATGAACACACTCAGTGAGAAAAGGTCAAGGGTTTGCAGCTCTGTCGACAAAGAAAAATCCACATATTTGGCATCATATATTTGATGTTTTCCTATGTGTCTGACATGTAGAAAGTACTAAACATAAAGAAAAAAAAAATGTAACAAAGAGGTATGTCCAAACTTTTGGTTGGGAGTATATTTATGCAGTATCGAACCACATTACTGCCACTGGCCATGAAATTCTCTGCTTTCCCACTCCCTCTTATCTTTCACAGTGCTTGGTTACAGGTTAAACATTTTAGAGGGAAAAATAAAGTGAATTGACTTCTAAAATATGTTTATAAAAGTCATTTTCTGCTGCAAAACCTCCAGATAATGCAGTGTTGAGCCATTTTGCCGGAGGTGGCTGCCACTGTTTTCCTAATGTGAAGGAGATAATGCAATTCTTTGTTATTTATTTTGTTTTTTTACCTAAGAGAGGCCATGCACTGCACATTATTAAGTCATGGTTTATCTTGAAAAGAAGCAATGGAATAAGACTGCTCTCATTCAGACCGGGCAAAGAGGAAGTTTACTCCAATTGCAATTTAGCTGGACACAAAACAAATGAACTATAGGGGGCAATAATTGGCCACCTGCATTGTAAAATCATTATAACACAAAGAAGACATGGTCCTGGTTTGGGCCTGTTTAGTCCTGATAGACTTGGCTTAGTCCTGTTCAAGTTCTGGTTTAGTCCTGGTTTAGTCCTAGTTTAAATCCAGGTTTAGTCCCAATTTTGAAGTAGTATGCAAAAGTAAACACACCTTCAATTGTCTCATTTTAATTGAAAGTGAAAATGGTTGGAATGGTTGTTTTTCAGTCTGATTGTTTTAATGCTCCCATGAACCAAAGTTTAGTCCAAGTGACATCTGCAAAAAAAGCATGGGAATTGTAATAACACCAGGTTTTTTGGATTTCACCCTTCATGGAGGTCAATTAAAGGAGCAGTATCAAAAAAGAACATTGCCCTTGGATCCATCTCTGATCTGAAGCAGAATGCTGATCTCCTTTCCTGCAACTTGCAATTTATCTTGTGTGCCACTTAAAGTTAACCTGACTCAAGCCAGATTGATATGTGTACCACTCTATTTTGAGTTCTACACATTATCAATCTGGAACGGCTCTCGCTGAAAGTGATTGGGGAAAGAAGGAACGTCATGACAAATATTTGAATCTGACTGGCGTAACAACAGCGGCTCAAGCCGAAAAATCTAACTTTTGTTACATCCAGTTGAGAGAAAAACACAGACATCTTCCCTGTCCACAAATGCACAAAGCTCTTATATTCTGTACATTTTTCACAAACAAAATATGTATTGACGCTCAGCATCGTCATGTTTGTTTTGGTTCTTTCTGTGCAAGGTTAACGTAGGTCATTTTCACACATGTTAGTGCGCTCTGTGGGGCGACCCCAGTGCGCACTAGATTTAATTCTGTTTGCTTTTTCTTTTGGGTTGACCTTGTTCACATAGACCGCGCATCATTCACCCCAAACACCGCAGCCACGTGAGAGGCTCTCAGCTGATTGCCAAACTTATTTTTATGACAATGCGCTTTAAGCAGACAGAGCCCAGTGAATACGCGCGCACACGCTCGCTTCCCCTTTACGCGGTGGACTTTTCTTTCAGCTGTGGCGGCTAAACACACCGTAAGGACTGTACGTGCTGATGGCAGAGGAGAAAAAGCTTTTTGAATGACACACAGACAGACCCAGGCTCATCTACACAGACAGAGGCAGGAGGAGACTGTCACTGATATGAAGTTGATTCAGACGCCTTGTCAGACAAACATGTCAAACAACAGTTCTGCGTCGCCCATCGATACAAATATATGTGATCTGAGCTTGTTTCCCCAATTCCAAGCACTTTTACTGTCTCCGAGACCTCCTGTTTGAAGCTCTCTAGGACCGTCCTTTACTGCGGTCCAGAGTGTAACTGTTGGGTTCACACTGGCCCAAACACACTACTCTCAGAGCAAATGCTCTTTTACTTCGACCTAACTAAAGGCAGTGTGAAAAAGACCTTAAAGTACTGGCAAAGCAATAACATCTCCAAGGAAATGTCACGTGGTAGACCTTCCACAAAACCTTTAAATAATCTAAAAAATAATTGGCATGTGGCTCTATTTAATTATAAATTCTCTATTTCTGCCCATGATAATGACAGTAAGAAAACCATAGTTACAAGGTCGTGAGAAGATCCAAAATTAAACTGTAAAAATGACAGATCATCTGTTGATGATCATTTTTACACGATGATAATAAGTTACACATATGAATCATTCTTTTATGGTGATTTATAGTGAGACAACACATCAGATACAAGCACTTCACAAATACTTCACAAAAACTTTGATACAGTTGATAAAATATGCAGCGTCTCCACCTGCACTTTAATAGCACCCATTAATATTTAGCTACAAGTGAACCTTACTTAAATGTCTGAGATAT